>JAQBSW010000687.1:0-177157 GCA_029291075.1 Eudiplozoon nipponicum
ATATATATATATATGAGCGAAGGAATAATATGTATCAGTAAATATCATTTCTGACTGTATTTAAAATTAAAATATTCTTCATTCAAGATTGTTTTTCAATTATCCAATCATGACAGTGGATTTCGTCGTAACCAATCTCATATATCTGAGGCATGTCTAACTTTGTAATGTCTTAATTCAGACTTCTTTCTTGCAAACCCAGAATATGCGTCATCACTTTCACTTTGAGTTTGTCCGGAAACAATGGGTGTGTCATTTTTTAGAACAAGAACGTTGCTTAGATACTGTTGTTAGTGGAGAGCTAATAAATCTGCAATTAGGTATTAGGTGTTACGCGCCTAGTAACAAATTATTTAAAATAGAACCAGAAGGATAAAAAAATTCAGTATGAACGGAAGTATAATCTCCCGTGTACAATTGTTTCGTGCTTACTGCGACTTATCATTAGGAGCCGTTATTACGCCTTTTATCCACTAAATATTTTGGTAAGGAATGTAGGAGAATTGTGCGATACAAACTTCTATAATAATGTGTATACCAGCAGTAGTGGAGCTAACTTCATATAAAGCCTTCGAAAAGCCTTAAAAACCAAGTCACTATATTGATAGTGTATCTAACCTGTATAGCTTGCCAACATTATGATTTTTGATTTTTTTTCGATACCAACACTTTGATTACCTAATAGGTACGTGGAACCAACACAGTGTATTTCAAGATAAGCTAAATTTCACCGAAATTGTGAGTTAGAACTACTTCTGATCACATGTTACCAACAAATCCATACACTCTGGCCTTGATAGATATCAGCTTCGCTTTACAAGGTCAAGTTGGTTATGATTGTATTCCATACTAGTTTGAGTTCTTATATTTTTTCTTGCTCATTTGAGCTATGTATAATCTTATTAGTTTTAATAGCCTCGAAACTCAGGTTTTTCTTGTTTTAGTTTCTATATAGGCGAAGTATTATCACTGTTGACAACGTGTCCTTTAAGCCGTGTATGCTTATAAATTTCCACTTTTTGTATAGAAACTGTATTGAGCTGAATAATTGCTCAATAAATGAGAAACTTTAGTCTAGTAGATAAATTGCCTTGGTTACGTTTCACCATGTTTAGTTTAAACAAACCATATGGTAATAAGCCTGTCATTATAAAAACTTATGATGGTTTTAATGTTCTAAACATTTAAATGAGAATACATACCATCTGAAAATAAGACCTCCAATCAAAATTCCACCCCCCCCCGTTCTACATTATATATATGCAATTTGGTTTATAATTGAAATTTGCATACGGTGCTCGGCATGGTTTGCGCATGGGATAAGTTGTTATGTTCTGTTCTGTCAATTAAGGACGAAACAGGTCTACTCGATGAATTACATTTTCTACTTTATACAATATTTGGTTTATAATTCCCATATATATATATATATATATATATATATATATATATATATACATTTATGGCCTATATAAAAATGGAACCCCAAATACTACAGCTAATTTAAGTATATAAGATTTGTATTTGCGATTTTTTCCTGTGAATTATCGTCACTACCAGAATTTACTTACTTGCACAGGGCAATGTATAATAAGTTTCCATTGAATGGTGGTAAAATATCACACAGTTCATTAGAAGTCCAATTTTAGAAGATCAGTTAATAAAGCTAGTAAAGATCAGTTAATCCAAAAACGATGTGTTTTCACAGAATAAATAAATATAAATGTCTTACGGTCCTAACTTTGTTGACCTTTCGGCTACGATCCTAAAATTATGTATGTATGCATGTATGTATGTATACTGCATGATCGTATAATTACTGGGTTTGATTTACGATATATAGGCAAATCCGCCATTAATTAATTCATTATATGTTTAGTTTTCGGAAAATATTGATTGTCTGTATGCTAATTTTGTGAACGTTCATACTATTTGGACAAAAAAATATAGTGTGTATATGCCTTATTATGCATATTTTCATATGGCCTTCATCCTTTTTGAATTGTGTAGAAAGTTGAAACCTGCTGAAATTGTTTACCTTGAGCTTTGGACTTTAAATAACTGGTTTTGCTCAATTTATTTCGGGCTAGATGAACGGATTAAGTAAAGTAATACAAAACCTCTATTGACATTTTGTGACATGAATTATCTTCTTCAGTCGATTTCAGGCTCTCTGTTCGCGCACATATCGTCATACGTATATGCTCATTAAAGACCCAATTTATTTATTTATGTTTGAACTGCAAATTAACAGGGAAATGTATTAACATTTTCTCGGACTACATGTTGTCCACGTTAGTGTCATCCAAACTTGATATTAGCTCAATGATCTGAAACTGCTTTTGTATTTTTGGAAATTTTTCATGTAATATCTACATTTAAAGTATTCACGGTTTACTTTCGTGGGAAATAGATGTATACTATCAGTTCTGCAAAGTTCCGATTTATGCTCATCGGTAAATTCGCTTTGAGTTCGTCTACGTGGTGGCTGGGTGTTAATTCGTCCCTTTCCTCCGAAGGCTTCAACAACATTCACACTAACCACTGGAAATGAGGTTATATCTCATCTTAGTTGACTGGCAATACTTTCATCAGGCTTCTCATCACACACAATACAATGTTGACACTAACAGATTTACGCCAATGTGGTAACCTCGGATCTTTTCAAAGAAAATCGTGGATACTCTATATGTAACAATCACACTGCGCAATTTAAAACAACTACTTTCAGTGGAATATCTACAGTTGGCATTATAAAATCTATTTTAAGAAACTGGATGCAATGTTAAAATCCGTCCATCAAGCAGCTTTCATATTATTCTTAAAATAAAAATGTTTTTTGCTTACTATGTTGCACTCTGATGCATAGAGCAACAACAATCGCAGTATTTTACGCCCAAATTTTGAATTTTTTATGACAGTTTCTAATTTGTTTAGCGGTTGATAATTTTTTTACAGATTTCTATTTGACTGTCCAAATATTGGTTAATATGTGGAGAATGTATGCTTGTTTTGAATGGGTGTTGCCATTTTATAATACAGTTCTATGCACTTCCCAAACTATTTATTCTTCTTTTACCCCGTTCACTCACAGATTCACGCACCCTATAGTTATTTGTGTGACAAATGCACAAACGAAGGTTTGCTCATCCCAGTTTACCACACAAATCTAAATATGAGCATAATCTAGATATTTTCATTTACCTTACATAATAGCTTTTACCACCTTCTGATATATATATATATATATATATATATATATATATATATATATATATCTCTGTGTTATAGTTGTTTTTTTTTGCTGCAAGTTTACGGTTCATCATCGACTAAATGTTGTCTTACCCTAGGAAAAATATCTGACCTTAATTGGTATATCGTTTTTATTAGCACGACAGAACACTCTTAGTTCTAGTCAGACTGTTTTAATGTTTTAACGTGTTTGTGCAACAATGTATTGCATAATGCTGCAGAGTTTGGGCGGTACCGTTTATTGCGTTTTAACTGTCTCATGCTTGTTAATTGCAATGGCGAGATATAAAAAGGTTTACGTTAATTTATTCTTAATCGAATGCCTGGTATCTACTATTAATTGTCTTTTTCAAAAATCCATCTTTATTGCGAGAAGATTAAATATATGGTTGATTATTCGAAATGTGTTCCTAACGGACATACTATGCGCAATTCATTAAATCCAGTTTGCCAGCTTGAAGTAAACACCAAACATATGGCATTTAACCAGTCGTCGAACAAGATAGTTTCCACCTTACATGATCATCATCAGAGTACCACGGCAAACTGAATAGTGAGAATCAAACCTCAATGCATATATAGAAAGCAAAATGAGATATGCGGCTCTCATCTCTATTAGTTTTACATACATTGTACTTGACAGCAAATGTCGGCTGCACAATTTCTATGTATTCACGAACATTAATTTTTTTGCTGCTTTCGCCACATATGTAAATATGCATTACAATGAAACAATCATTGATTGTGCGGATTGTGGTAAAAATTCTTTAAATCAAGTTTGCGAGCTTCTTATTTGACAATTGGTTAAATATATTGGGATTGAGGTTTACTTTAGGCTCTCGAACTTGATTTAAAGTATTTTTAAAACCACCCGCGCAATCGTTGATTATTTACTTGTATTACCGATTTATATATGTGATGAAAGCTGCAAAGAGTTAATTTTCGTGACTGAATAGAAATTGTGCATCCGATATTTACAGTCAAGTACAATGTATGCTAGACTACTAGAGATGGGAGCCGCATGTCTAAATTTTCATTCTATGTATATTCATTGCGGTCTGATCCTCGCTAGTCAGTTTGTTGTTGTACTATGATGATGCTAATGGAAGGTCGAAACCTGTCAGTGCGTGCGACTGACGGTAGTTTTGCTGTTTTTCGACGACATTGGTTAAATAAAATTGAGTTGTTGTTTACTTAAAACTCGAAAATTTTATTTAAAGAATTGTTGCCACCATCCGCGAAATCATTGATTATTTAGTACTATGCGAAATATTCAAAACACGATTTAATGGATCTTCTCGTATCATAAGTTTTTTGTAATGTTGTCGTTTGTAGGACAGAATTCTTGCAATAAAAGTGAATATTATGGATGAATAGGTGAAGCGAATTTCAGCGGGTTGGTCCATTGTTTATGCTAATATTAAGAGAAAATTTATACATCAAATGCATAAACGAAGATCTATCACCCGCGTGATGGGTTCCATAATATCCTATACCAATCTGACTATTAACGGTAATATCGACTGTTTGCGTGTTACTTGAGCGAAGTTGTTTTACTTGACTTATATACATTATTATACGAACTCGTGTGTTTCATTTGATTAAATGGATAAAAATTAGTCAGCTGTATATATTACAGTTGGAGCTTAAATTTTCCGAAATGCGTAGAGAAATTAATTATCAAAGCAATATGCAAACAATGTATATATTTTTCAATTCCTAAGCTGCCATTTATATTTGGTATTAATGGAATCGTAAAATGCACCTTACCGATTTGTAGGAAGATTTCTTTTTGTACTTCACTGTTTAATGGGGGAAATTGTTGAATTGTAGTAGAAGTGCACATATTTCATTCTACAAGTGCTAAACGAACGTATTTAAACGACACCTTTAACTATAATCTTATGAAAGAACTTTCATAGTGTTGTAAACATCCATTTTTTGTGTACTTTTATTTTGAAAGCACTCTGATGGGTGATTGAATATCGAGATTTGAACGGTAGAACCATTTTGAGCTCTCTTAGTACTTATAGTAAGAATCCAACTACGGGTATTTATTAAGACCTGGATGGTTTGTCTGTTGTATAGTGGTGATAAAAAGAGTCAGGTGAGGGTGTTCCTTAGGCTATGCCAATTCCGGAGCCTGTCGTGGCTCTTTTTTCTCGTTTACCCATAAACAGTAGGCATGCGATAGCTGAATGAAATCGATCATGCTGGATGTTAGATTAGTAACGTAACAATCACATTATTTATTTTAGATAAATAAGCTTTTCTTGACAGCAATTGAACAAATTTGTATTTTTTAAAATAGAATACTAGCTTGAAACTAAAAAGTTTATATTACTATAATTTATTATTTCTGCTGAGTACTACTTGTCTTCCAGATTACGAGCTTAGAAAACCAACTGTACGAATATATCCATTGGTCACAATGTTGATCTTAACGTTTTAACAACATTAAGGTGGAGCCAGGATTGAACGATCTCGTTTCATACTTGTTGGAGGTTAAATATCTATCTTGCAAACTTAAGCTATTTTGTGATAGGTAAGCTAGTACCATTTGCGTCTTACTTTTCCGAATGTTGGAGCACTAAAATTTAAATTTACATACGAGTTCCAGGGTAAGTGAGAGAGAGGTGGTGCTACTTCTACTATAGTTGGACAACGCCAAAATATGTCCATTGGACTTCTTGCTGTGTTTTACTGGTCCTCGTTTATCGTTTCAACTAAAAGAATGCTTATCTGTTGGCTTCTTCAATGTAAATGTTTGTGTCTGAAGTTAGTGAGTCTTTCGGCTGGCGATCTACCATGTTCACATTTCTTGTTTCCAGGCGCCAAATTATTACTAGCTCGTCTTATAAAAATATTTGTTTAGTTATAAGACGCAAATTTATGCATTTATGAATGTCGATTTTTGAATCCTTTTGGAACAGAAAGATTGAAGAAATGGAAGATTTTTTCGCATCAGGTAACATTTAATAGGATTTACAACTTATTCGGGCAACATGCTAGGAAGAATTTAATGGTAGCGAAAAAAATGATAAAATGTGTTGTTTTGATAGATAGGCTGAACAATTCAGTGACCAATTTCTTGGGCACCTGCATTAGTCCTGATCCTCGAAAAAATGTTTGTATTAACAATCTCGATCGCTAATCTCGAACACCATCAGAGTTAGAAATACGGAAATCCTATCTTAAACGTCGCAAAGCTGGTGGCCTCAATGGAATACCTCCTAGCGTATATAGGGATATTGGATGCAAAATTTTTCGTACTATATAGAATGAGGAGATCCTGCCGAATGCTTGGAACGAGTTGACTATCATCACTCTCATAAAGATAAGCATACGTAATTCGTATGATTATTATTGTGGTATAAGTTTGACTCGAGTCCTATCTTGGTTATTTCTTTCGGTTATCTTATGTCATCTCAGTGCTTCACTTGAATCACATATTAGAGAAAAATAAGCCTGATTCTAGCAGGTGTTTACTCCAAACTCACAAACTTGATTTAAATGAACGATTACAGAGGTTTTTCAACTGATATAAACGCCCTTCTGAACGCTCCATTGCAATTTTCAGAATTGTTGCAGAATTCAATATCAGTAATTACAATATATATATATATATATATACATATATATATATGTTGTTGCGACTTAGTAATCGAAATTTCTGTCTGATATTCCATCGAAAGTGGTATGTCAATTCTTAATTTGTAAATATTATACGCTCTGAAATGTTCAAGTTCTAATCATTGAAGCCGTATTGTCGTTGACTTCAGATTATGTTTGCTTCACTATTACAGGTTTACACATTCGTCTAGGAGATTGTACTGTCCTATTATTCCACATTCTTCTACCAAATATATAGTGGTTAAAGGGCGTAATACCGGCTCCTACTGATGAGTCGCCAGTAAGCACGAAACGAATGTGCATGAGATTATACTTTCCGTTCATGCTGCCTTTGGTTTATCCTTCTGGTCACAACTGAACTAATTGTTACTAGGTTCGCAAAACCTAATACATACTTGCATATATATTAGTTCTTCGCAACAAACAATATTTAACTGTAATATACTGAATTGAATGATGTCATGCTTACCGCGAAATGTGATAACTGATATCGATGATGGCCAGAGTGTATGGTTTAACTGGAGTAACAGGTGTTCGGAAATTGTTGTAATTCTCAATTTGGATGAACTTTAGTATAAATTTATATCCATCAGGTTGGTATCATGTACCGACTCGGAAACCATAGTGTTAGTTTCCGGTACTCATTGATTTCAAAAAGGTATCAGTTACTAACACAATGGCCATAGTGTTAGTATCCTTTACAGACTCTGTATATATATTTATAGTGTGAGTTAGCATTGAAGTCGTATTGTCGTTGACTTCAGATTATGTTAGCTTCACTATTACAGGTTTAAAAATTCGTCTAGGAGATTGTACCGTCCTATTATTCCACATTCTTCTACCAAATATATAGTGGTTAGAGGGCGTAATACCGGCACCTACTGATGAGTCGCCAGTAAGCACGAAACGAATGTGCATGAGATTATACTTTCCGTTCATGCTGCCTTTGGTTTATCCTTCTGGCCACAACTGAACTAATTTGTTACTAGGTTCGCAAAACCTAATACATACTTGCATATATATTAGTTCTTCGCAACAAACAGTATTTAACAGTTCTAATCACGTTTAAGTCTACGACGAATTAACACACAATCCTTGCTACTACCAGTGGTGGAATCCATTGTCCACTCCCCTATTTGTTTAATTAACGACGATCGCCATTATGCCAGTAGCATTCCGCTGTCGACGTTCAAGTGGCGGTATATTGGCTCCATCAAGTAACTATAAAGCTTATATGTTACCATTATTACGACTACTTAGATTCTTCCCTGGCCATCGTGTACTCTTTAGGTATGAAATTCCCACCATTTAAATGTCGTAAACTTCTGCAGAATCACCAACTACACATCAACTCTGCGGCTGCGAAATTAAGATCTGGATGTAGTTGATATGTTTACATATCTTGGCTGTTGGATAATTAATTCAGGCAATATGACCCAGGAGGTGAATATGAGAATCGCGAAAGCTGGCGTTCTCTTCTCCAACCATCGCCATTTATGGAGAAATGTGATTATTAATCTGCCTTAAAACTGGCCATTAAGAATGGAATATCTTAGACGCTTATAGTCATTCGACCACCGTTGTTTGCGAAACAGCCTGTAAATGCTTACATCAACGAACAAGCAATGCTCACATCCGTAGACATATTTTTGTTTCGGCCAACAAGTGTCTGTGGTTGGACAAACGAATAAGGCTGTTTCAGTTACACTGTCTCTTCCGCGTTTCACATATGCTCTCAATTTGATTGCCCAGTAGTGAATTATTCTCTAGATTTCCGTAAGAAACGAAGTGGACGGATTTTGGCATGGCAGAAATAATTAAAGTTAAATGTCATCAAATTGTAGTATAGGAAACGTTTGTCTACCATGATGAGGTCCATGTTTGCATTATAGTTCTCAGTTGGAAGTTCTGCGTGGTGTAGCATTGAACTGAGCTTGTTGAAGATCTATAGTGGAATCATCTAAACTTTAGTTTCTTAGTTGGGCAGAGTTAACTGTGAGGCTTGATCATGTTTTTGAGACGATGAAGTGAAAATCGCAAGGAAGTTGTACTACTGATGTCGCTTTGCCTTAATTCTGAATTGCACATTATAATGTGTGTAGAGGTACTGGTTGCCTAATTTCTGTGTGCTATCTAATTAAATACCTTCATCTGAGAAATGTCTTCCTCGTCATTAGTCACTCATTTTAAATTTTAATGGTGTTTTTTATTAAAAAAAATTTAAACATTTTCCTTCCCGAGTATATACAGCAGGGAAGCATTAGTTATAAAATGCTACTGTAATGCTTCCAGTGATGATGATGGTGCTAATGAGAAGACCAGAATTGCTTGTGTCTCTCCACAATGCGTCTCAATCAGGCCTTGAACATCGGTAATGGTGGTTCTTCTCTTTTCAAATTGCGGGTTATCCAGTCTGATTTTTTGTCTTCCTTCTATCCAGTGTTTTAGCAAAAGCCTTATGTGGCTCAATATTTACGTGTGAAACCTATTTCTGGAATTCGAATGAATTTTAAGAAAATCAAGTTTGCGAGCTTGAAGTAAACATCAATCCCATTGTATTTAACCTGTCGTCGAACAGCATAACAAAACTACCGCAAGTGGCACGCACTGACGCCTTTCAACTTTCCATGATAATCATCAGAGTACGATGAAAAACTGACAAGCGAGGATCAAACCGCATTACATACATAGCAAAATAAGATATACAGCTCTCACCTCTAGAGTCTTATAATTACGTGACTGATACCAACTACACAATATGCAAAACAGTCGCACCTTACTTGTTTTAAACTCACACACACACATATATATATATATATATATATATATATATATATATATATATGAATACAATTAAACAATAATTGATTGCGCGAGTGGTGGTAACATTTCTTTAATTCAAGTTTGCGAGTTTGAAGTAACACCAATCCCATTGTATTTAACCAGTTGTCGAACAAAATAACAAAACTACCGCCAGTGTTATGTTTTTCGACGACTGGTAAAATACAGTGGGCTTGGTGTTTACTTCGAGCTTGCAAAATTGATTTAAAGAACTGTTACTACCATTTGCGCAATCAATTATTGTTTAATTGTATTCGAATGATTTGTTTGTATAGCTATTGGATTTGGCCCCTGTATTTCATTGGCGTTCGTTACATTTTATGGATCACCGGTGATTTCTACGGCAAAATAGATTGTTTGTGCGGCAACCGAGGTTATATGATAACTTCTGGAAGAACGAATAGACCTGACTGTAATCTTTTAACCGATGGACAAGTACTGCATTTCTGTTTCGTCCGTACTCCGTCTGAATATTCCTGTGCTGAAAGCAAATATATATGTCCCTGAAGCCTGCATGTTGCCTGTGCTTTTGTTAGGCTTTACATTTTCTGTAGATGATATCGTACTAAACAGCACTCGAAACATTAAGAAAATAAAGCCAACCCGAGCCTTAGCTTATTTTTAAACTATAAAACTCTGTAACTAATTTGCTATTTATTTTAAAAATGCAGCTGTTCAACATACATGTCTGCGAAACTAGTTGGAGATCACCTCTTAGTTCGTGAGTTTCCTTATGAATTTCTTGATAGCCACTCTGCGAATGAGAATCACCTCAGGCTTAATGTTGCTAATGATTTTGGGCGGCTTCGAAGTGTGATAATCTTGCAGAATTTTTTGTTCAGATAAGACGCACTAGCAGAGACTTGCAGTCTGATAATGGACTGTCAACTGGATGAATTGCCTTTTCTACACTATACAATTCTTAGTTTATACTGACATATGTAAGTAATTAATGGGTCAGGTGTTTATATCAAGACCGCAACCTTGATTATAATAATTGTTATCACCACCTCGCGCAACCAATGTTCGTTTAATTATATAAATGTTCATTTCAATACCATTTCCCCATGTAATGTGGTGTCTGTTCAGTAATGACAGATTGGGCATGGTTAGTTGGAACTTTGGGTCTAAATGGATGCCATATGAGCTCCACCTAAAGGAAAAATTGACTAACCGAGTTACATTAGTTAGTATATAACTGAAAATTGTGTGTAGTGTAGTGTGCGGCAGGATAGCTCAGTGGTTAGAGCACCAGATTCCGAAGCAGACGTGCCCAGGTTCGTATCCTGTCCGCGGCAAATTCTGGCCAGTACTTGATGAGTTCCCAATAAGGACGAAACCGGTCTACTGGATGAATTGCCTTTTCTACACTATACAATTCTTAGTTTATACTGACATATGTAAGTAATTAATGGGTCAGGTGTTTATATCAAGACCGCAACCTTGATTATAATAATTGTTATCACCACCCGCGCAACCAATGTTCGTTTAACCTTATTGTATGTTGGTGTCCCGGTAAAATTGGTCGCTTTCCTGATGCCAATTATAGCAATTCATCGGTTTTATTCGCAAATGTAAGTTTCTTTTTCAACTTTCTGGAATGGGCACTGTCCTTTGTTATGACTGTCTTTGCTCCAACATCGATAAATTTCTTTTTGGTTGCGGTCTGCAGACATCCCTTCAGCCCCCTTCAGGGTGGTGTTTTAATTTTTATGTTGGCGAAAACGGAAGAAGAGTTCCAGAGAGCCGTATATTAATCTTAAGAAATGCCCATCTGTTACGGGTTGAAGCTCAATACTTCTGAAATAGTTACGATGGCCAATTTTGGTCCGAAGCCTTAGATGACGTTGAACGGCGCGCTGCTACTGGTCGTCAACGAATGTCATTTTTGGATCCCTGGTGATAGCAGACGAATCGGCTTCTGCCCAGCTGCAGCTGCCTTTAGCTTGTTGTACCAACAACACTGGTATTGCCCGTATATTGCACTAGCTAGCATGTTCAAGAATCTTAGTTTAGGTATTTGATGGAATGTTGGGCCGTTCCCAACTTTGCATCGAAAGCACAATTTACGCGTCAACCAGTTTTGTGCGGACGCTGTTAGATATACCGTTACTATATAAACTTTTTATGGAGCTCCGCTGGCATTATCTGGGCCTGGTTTGGGAAGGTAACTGATACACCCTGCTGGTTAAACTACTGAAGCAACTGTAATGGATGGTTTTAAACGCCGAACTCCTCGAACAGAAGGATCGTGACTGGATACTTTTATTCGCAATTTCGGATACATGATCACGCCCCACTTTACCATTACTAATGCAGAAGCACTGGAATATGTGAGAATATGGCGAAATCTTGCGGTGAACGCGATTGAGTTGAGACGTCTGGTTGTCTCTGCCTCACCGTGATTGAGACCTACATTTATGGAGTGCGCATGTATGTTCACTTGTGTTATATTTGAAGCATCTTTGCTTAAACGTCAATCCATCTTCTAGACCATGGTTTACTCCTATTCTGTTTTGCACGAGTTATACGACCGATGTGATTCCATTTTTTTACTTTGGTCGTTAAGAGAACATAAAATAAATTACCGGTTTGTTAATCATGCACTACACCTTGATCTAGTAGGTAGCTTGTCTTTCAAATTAAGAAACTGGCGTAAGAACAATATGGGCGATGACTATATTCGTTAAATTGACTTATTCATTGCTGTTACTACCATGAACTTCTCAACAGATAATGCGTACAAAGCACGCAAATTGAACGAAATTTTTTTATAAAAATGGTAAACTATATGAAAAATCGTTTGAAAGTAAAAAATAAATTATTTATTTGATTATAACTCTACAACCATTTTGTTTATTTAATTTTTGTCTTTTGTTATCTATCGCGAAATGTTAGAATTTGTACGCACATTCAAATATAGCTGCAGTATACAGCTGGTAGAATTGCTTGGAATCACTATTTTACTTGATGTATTGACTAGTGTACAACTAGCGAGTGTGGTTATATAAATTATCTAAATCAAGTTTGTGGAAGTGAAAGAAATATTCAACGCATTTTAGTCAATCGAACTTCTGCAAAATTACTGTCAGTTTTATGTACCTACGCGTTTCTACTTGTCTCGATAATCATCAGTGCGCGATGAAGAGCTCATTATTGAAGATCAAACCTTGACGTGTATATATAAGTTAATTGAGCCATTATCGATTGTGCTGATTTATATTGCTTAAATCATGTTTTTGCGCACGTACTGACGCGTTTCGTCTTTGAATCACGATGGAAAATTGATTGTCGGAGACTAGTCTGCAACTGATTAAATACAATTACATTGATGTATTTAACAAGTCAATAAGCGTTATCTGATCTGCGTTTTGACTAACACAGTTTTGATTCCAGTTGTTTTGTTTCTTCAAAATATTTCAAAATCTGTTGGCGGATGTCTTCTTCAGTTCCTCCTGCATCATAAGTTTTAAAAACCAAACTAATGAAACGACAACGCCGTCAAATTGTATAACATGCATAGTTTATTGAAGGAGCAACTCGTGAGGCAAGTGTCAAATTTAAAATAAACTTACGATGATGGGTGAAGAACTGTAGAAGACATCCGCTAACGAATGTCGAAATATTTTGAAGAAACAAAATAACTGGAAACGAAATTGTGTTAGTCAAAACGAAGAAATCAGGTAATGTCGATTAATCAGGTTTCGCAATTTTTCATTCTTTTTTAAGTTAATAAGCATGTTTGAAGTAATTTTTCTCGTGCAATTAAATTTCGCTTAATTCAATAGCGTATATGAGTATATCGAAATCTGTAATAACATTATCTTCGTGACTACCTAGAAATTATGCAGATGACACATTCAGTAAAGTGCAATGCATACGAGTGTACTAAGGGTTAGAGCGGTACTGTGGTAACCACCCTCGAGGTCAATAGCAATCGAACAGTTCCTTTATGGATGTAGCTGACCAGCAGAGTATTACCTAAACGGAGTCCTAGATTGAAGTAGAGAACGGCCCAAGGTATTGTATGTCACATCAGTGGATAACTATATTTATTTAAATTTGTTCGTACACAAGCTAAACTATGTTTATTTTATACGCAATTAATGGAAGTTGAAAAATTTTAAAACATACTTTGTTTTCCTAGAGGATATGGTGCGAGGGTTGGCTGCAAAAATGAACACCTAAATGAACATAACATTCATTATTAAGGCTAGTCAAATTATACGTTATACTGGACGCTAATGGAATCAGCATGATGACACCCTCTCACTTTAGTGAGCATAATAATGCGTTTCTCATGTCCATGTTTTATATATACATTGCAGATTGATCCTGGTTAGATAGTTGTTCGTCATATTCTGATGGTGACTGGAAGTACGAAGCTTGTCAATGTGTGTGACTGACTTTACCTTTGCTATGTTGCACATTTTGATCAAAGAAATTGATTTTGTATACCACGCCTGCAAACTTCATTGATATATTTTTTATCACCAACCATGTAATCATTGATAGCTTAGTTTGGTAACTTATATGTGTGGCAAATGCTACATTCAGTCAATTACAATCTGTGCAGATCACTCGTATTGAGAACAGAATTTTTATCTACTTTGTCTTTTCCATAAATTGTGGTTTGATCCTCAGTAGTCTCTTTCTGTCGTGTTTTGATGATGAATATCTAGTGTCGAAATTTGTCAATGCCTGCCACTGGTCGTATGTTGCTATGTTGTGTAACTTGTTAAATTAAAATAGATTCAACTAATATTGTATAGATAGTTTCTAATGAGTTATGTGATTGCATCATGTGATGATTTAAAATTTGCATGCATTTATCATATGGTACCTAGTAACAATTTATCTTATTTCGGACAAGATGATCCTATCAAATTTGTAATAAACAAATGATCACGTGTATGTTATTGTGCCTTGTGGATTTTTCTTATAACGAATCGAAACTATGACCAAAACTTACTAATTAATTAGTCGGTCTATGAGAGCTTGCTCTATATGAGCAATTTTGCTGTGGGCTTGGACCGTTGTACAGCTTACTAGTCGTCACTTGACATTGGAAACGTACTCTAGTATAATCTTAACCGTTGTTCGTGACGCATTTGTATATCTTGGTGTAGACAGAATTATCATGTTCCTAGTTATTCATTGCATTTTTTATTCTCGCTACAAAAAGCTGTCTTATTGATGTCAAGTTTTTACTGATGTTCTATCTGTTATTTAGCTTTTGCTTGTTCCTCGGTTTTTGCGCAGTTGTCCTTTTCATAATTTCAATTATGGTCGTCATCACCATAATATAGCTGTCTTTAATAATAATAGTTATAATAATAATAATGACGCTGACACTGATTCTGCTGCCGCTGATGGTGATGATGGGGATGATGATGATGATGATGATGATGATGAATTTCCAACTTTGATCCTGAAAATTCTATACATTTCATCTATGGTGATTTCTTTTCCATTATAATTTTTGAAATTTTGCTTATTTTTCCGAAATCCAACCATTTTATCTCACAATCAACCTATTTATTGCATTGAATAAAGCAAATTAAATTATGTTCTCAATCGGTTAATATGTTACTTGCTCCCAATGCTATTTGTGAATGACTCATAAACGTCGTTTCACGTCTGAGCTTGTTTTGCCCTTGCACAATAGAGAAATCGTTATTGATTGTAATATTATAGGAGAACAAACTATTCACGAGGGACTGTACTCACTGCTGGTAACTCAGCCTGCATGTTTTGTTTGACAGATTCAGTCGGTTAGTAAGCGGTTTATTTAATTGTTGGTTGATTGATTGTTGTCATAACTGAATGCGTGACTAGCTAAGTTGGTTAGGAAACAAACGTATGGATTATTTATTTAATACATTGATCAAAGCATTTCTTCAATCTAGTGCTTAGGATAGTGAGATAGTATTCGGATAATTGCAACGTTGAGTGTATGTGTTTGCATTTGTTTAAATTTTAAACGAATTTAAATTCATTGTTAATCTATAAACTGTTTTTATTTCTTAGTTCACCTATTATTTTCTCTACCAATTTGGTAGTTTTTGTAGTGTTTTCCTCTGCGAAATTTCCGATAGCACACACTTTCAAGTAAGATTATTTGCTTATCTCAAGCATGAAACTTATAATTATAACAACGTTCAGTAAGAATTATTGAAAAATGCGTTTCTTAGTTTTTGTTCGCTTATATCGCTCAGATATATATATATATATATATATATATATATATATATATATATATATTCTTATAATTAGGAAAAAACACAAATAATTATAAGAATACTGTGTTAATTAAACGGCATGGATATCATAAATATATATATATATATATATATATATATATATATATATATATTAGTTCTCCGCAACGAACAGTATATAATTATTATATAGTTATATTTTTTCTAAGAGCTAATATGTGTGACATACCATTGCCAACATTAACGAAATAAAAAATCTCGTGTACACATGCGTTTCGTGCTTACTGACGATTCATCCGTAGGAGCCGTTACTACGTCGTATACCCACTATATGTTTGGTCATGAAGTGTTGGGCAGGTAAACACTTAGCATTTCTTGTTAAAATATATAGTGGGCATTGGGCGTAGTACTGGTTTCTACTGATGAGTCGCCAGTAAACATGAAACGTATGTATACATGAGAATATCTATTCCGTTCATGTTGACAATAGAATATCTTTCTGGTTCTATGTGATCTATTGTTTTACGAATAACAAAAATACTATGCCGTCAAATGACAATATGAAATTGAAAGATTTGGATATGTGTGTACGTATGTATGTATGTATGTATGTATGTATGTATGTATGTATGTATGTATGTATGTATGTATGTATGTATGTATGTATGTATGTATGTATGTATGTATGTATGTATGTATGTATGTATGCATTTATGTATGTATACACATGCATGCATTCATATGTGTATGTATGTACTTATTTGTCGATGTGTGTATGCATGCGTCTATGCTCTGGTCACAACTGAACTAATTTGTTACTAGGTTCGCAAAACCTAATACATACTAGCATGTATGATTGTTTGAATGCATGAATATATATGCACAAGCATGCATATTTTGTTGTTTCTGGTTTTATGTGATCTATTGTGTTATTAGGTAGGCAATTCCCAATAAAAACTTTTTTACGAATAACAAAAATACTATGCCGTCAAATGACAATATGAAATTGAAAGATTTGGATATGTGTGTACGTATGTTTGTATGTATGTATGTATGTATGTATGTATGTATGTATGTATGTATGTATTTTTGTATGTATGTATGCATGTATTTATGTATGAATACACATGTATGCATTCATATGTGTATGTATGTACTTATTTGTCGATGTGTGTATGCATGCGTCTATGCTCGTATGCAAGCATGTATGATTGTTTGAATGCATGAATATATATGCACATGCATGCATATTTTGTTGTAGCTATATATATATACGTTGTAATGTATATATATGCATATATACATGTATGGGCGTATGGATTTAAGTACATACGTGTGGTTTTGTTTCTGTTTGTGTTGTTTAATGTGTGGTTGTATGTCATATGATGCTAAAATTAATTTTAAGCTTAAGTGATTAAGTGTAACACGCAAACAGTAAGGCGCGAGCCTTATAGCAGAAAGTCGAGAGTTTTTCCTTTGATACAGATAATTAATAGCATTGAATCAATTATTAAAAGGGGAGTTAACCAGAAACAGACGTATTATGGGCCAGAAAAGAAAACCGTCTACCTAAACATCCCATTTAAGGGGGATGCAGTTTCACGAATGGCACAAAAGAAAGTTGAAGCAGCATTGACACGCACATTTAATGCAGCCAAACTACGAGTGTTATTTAGGGTAACACACTTGCCTTTACCAGCAATCAAAGAGAAACAGCCGTTAATGTCGATATCAAATATTATTTACCAATATACATGCGCAAGTTGTCGATCAACTTACGTAGGCCGATCGACCAGACGGTTAATTACTCGAATGAAAGAACATTGCAACTTGAACGCCTGTTTTAAATCAAATGGTGAATACACGTCTGCTATTGCGCAACACATCATCGAAACATCGCACGTATGTTCTCCAGACGTAGCATTCAAAGTAATTACTAAATGCAAAAACAAAAGGGAGCTAGCCACATACGAAGCCTTATGGATAAACAAATTGCAGCCGGATTTATGTAAGCAGAAGAAGCACGTACAAGCATTGAGCTTGAACTGGATGTGACGCACGCAATTTGATTGGTTTCTATTTTTCACACTCTCTTTGTTCACATATTTCTATCTTGTTTTGCTTTCCAATTTATATATAAAGATATGTTCATGAGTAGATATTTGAGAAGACCATGAGAAAGAAAATTTTCTTATATCTGATAAAATTTCTTTTTGTTTTTGCACACAGGAAGGGTACAATGAATTTTATTAAAGCTCGCATTTCAAAAGATAATTAATGGCCACATGATGAAATGAATTTTATCTTTTAAAACATTGGGATGGTTTTGAACCCCCTGCTGTCAGTTTGCTGTCGACCATGATGATGATCATGGAAGATCGAAACGCGCCAGTGCGTTGCGGCTGGCGGTAGTTTTGTTATGTTGTTCGACGACTGGTTAAATACAATGGGACTGGTGTTTACCTCAAGCTCGCAAATTTGATTTAAAGAATTGTTAATACCACCCGCGCAATCAACTATTGTTTAATTGTATTGTCTATATATATGTCTGTAGCGAAAGCTACAAAAAGTTAATGTTCGTAACTACATAGAAATTGTGCAACCGACATTTCCAGTCACATACAATGTATGCGAGGCTACTAGAGGTGAGAGCCGCATATCTAATTTTGTTTTCCATATATATGCAATGTGGTTTGATCCTCGCTAGTCAGTTTGCCGTCATACTCTGATGATGATCATGGAAGGTCGAAACGTGTCAGTGCATTGCGACTGGTGGTAGTTTTGCTATGTTGTTCGACGACTGGTTAAATACCATGGGACTGGTGTTTACCTCAAGCTCGCAAATTTGATTTAAAGAATTGTTACAACCACCCGCGCACTCAATTATTGTTTAACTGGGATGGTATTGACCGTCGCTTAACTCATTACTTTCCTTAGAGATAGTTCTTATTTTTACTGAAAATTATGTAAATTATCGACAGTTCTGATTGTTGCGTTATGTTTTGAGATCAGTAATTATTTTACCCCCACCAGAATATTTGAAATTTATCATAAAAATCATACAGGAATTGAAGTACAATACACGCTGAAAAGTAATTTTTGACGTAATATTATCAGATATATTATTGACTTTGTCTGTAGAATTTATTTTCGAGCTATTGAAAGCGTGAAATCATGTAGGTGTACACCACATTACTTCATGTGCATATTCGTTATTGTTGTAGAGATGTATCTATTTGTAAGCCTATGGGCTTTAGCGAATGTCAATGTTAATGATGATTTGTCACAATACTACTTTATTTCTTTATGAATAAAAGTACCATCTAGCAGAAAATTTCCGCAATAGCTAAACACCTATTGTTTACAAAATTCACACTCTAAATCAGGCGGATTTCCTGGTGTTGTATGCAATAAGCTAAATATAGTTACGCCAATCGGAAGTTGTTGTATACTACATCCTCAAACCTCAGCTAAATAACCAAAAAGAAGTTCGAACATAATTTTAATATTGACCAGAATCGTATATATATATACATATATATATATGTATATATATATATATATATATATATATATATATATATATATATATATATGTGTGTGTGTGTGTGTGTGTAAGCTTGTACGAGTTCTGCCTGTTTGTTCTTGTGTAATGCATATTTTTAAACATACTTTATCTCATTTTACTTATAAGAAATTGATTATATGAAGTGCCAGATATTGCAATTGAGTAGTATTGAATTTTAGCGAATAGAAAAGTGTCTTATTTAGCTGGGTTGTATATACCTGCTTTATAATAAGTTTTTATTTTAGTACATTTATTTATGCGTTAACATTAAAAATTCATAAAAATGTATAAACTAGAACTTATACGGAAGATCAATGCGTTGCGAATTGTTCTTATTTCATTAGCAAGGCCAATTTTTCACTCAGACACATAAGTGCTTTGCAAGTGTGCAAAACTTATAAGAACTAAAAATACGCACATTGTCATAATTTTATGTTTTATCATAGTTGCCATGTGCTGTCGAGTTCTTACGAAGAGAGATTTGAGTGCAGTAATGATAAATTGTTCATTTTCCCCAAGTGCCATTTATTTATTTCCAGTATGAAACTGAACGATGAAGAAGACCATTTTAAAATGCAAAAATGCTAAGGAATGGTTAGAGAAAGCGACTACTGACATTAATGTCTTTATACTGGTGAAAAACATTATTTTACGCATGTTGGACTACCAGCTGTCTTTGCTGGTCTTCGTGTGCCGTCCAAGCCTAAGTACGTGCTATAACTTGGCTGTAGAAAAAAAGAAGCTCTTGCTTCTTGTGCCAATCTCTGCTCCACGATTGGAGAGCTGCATAAGCATGGCTTTCATGCTACTTGTCTTCAGGAATTCAAAATTGCTGTGTTTTCAACAAGATGTGTCATCCTGATCTAGTGCATTTGCAGAGACGATCCTGCTTTCTTCCCCATACGAGAGTGACGAATTCAAGAATTGTGGACTTTTGGCCATCTAGTTTTGTGACAATAGCCTAGCATGACTTCGGATCTATAAAGTCTCTATTGACCTACGCTACGATACGCGTAGATAACCTGACCTTTAGTATGGTTAACGTTTGCGCACTAACGCTCCACTTCCATATTAATGATTAAGATGCAATTTTGAAACGTTGTAAGATGTTAGATCTGGCTTTGAGTTACATTCAAAAAATCTTAGTGAATTTCTATAATTTTAGCATCAATTAAATTCATAAATTCACAAGTAACGGATATGTTGGCAAGTAGATTCTCTATTTAATTATCTCTGAGAAAGACATCAGGCTCCCAAATTTTTCACTAAGCCTTAATTTGAGCCCAATAATGCAGCAAAACAAACACAAATTAAACTTGTAAATCGATGTATTCGTTTGATTTGGTTTCGATCGTTGACAGCTTGTCGTCAGGAATCAATTAATTAGAGCAAATCTTACGAGCAAACCAATTTTATTTGGTCGCTCTTTGATGACCATAAACATCGAATTTTGTTATTGAAATTTTTTGTGTTGGTTGGTACACTGCTTAAGTAGGCCAATTTCACATATTGTTCGGCAGACCACTGAGGAAACTATTGAATAGCTTAACACCCAGGAATGATAGGCTATCCGTCTTGGGACTTGATACTATTATTTTCGGTATCAATAATTTCGTCGCTCTCTCGAGTTAGGGCACAGGAATTAGCGACCCACCATAGTTTTTTTAGACTACTTGGTTGCTTTTGGCTTGTTGCCACATGTTTTTATGGTAACATTTGGTTTATAATGGTGGCTCGACAAATTGTTAGTATATGTAGACTGGTATGCGGGCTTATCCCCATTAGTATCGTTTTTCTTAAATCTTCTATCACTGACTTCGTGGCTTGACAGGTATGTGCTGTTTTTGATGGCTACACTCCCGCAGTAAATACGCGTATGACTCATTAACGTATTGCTCGCAGGATCCTACATTCCAGCTTCGGTTTCGTAGCATATATAAATTTCTTATTTGTCCAACACGTTTTAAATATTCTTTTTGTCAATTTCTTGTTGTTTTCGCGTATTAAACACACTATCGCGAAAACTCAACTGAGGTTTAATGGATGGTAATTTAAAAAAAAATATTTAAGATAGTCGGCGATACGGTATTGGATTCAGTGATTTTTTCACTGTCAACTATATCCGTTGCATCTACAGAAACATTTGTTAGAATGATACCAGAAGAAATATAAAGATAAAAATTAGAATTGAAAATTAAGATACGTATAGTAGCTTGATTTTTTATCCATCCTACACAGCTCAGCAGAAAAGGTGACCTGTTTTAAATTGCGCAAAAACCGAGGCAATGTCAAACCATTATTTTTGATTATGTATGATTTTGTGTTAGTTGTGAAGATTCTAGGTGGCCTATTCATTGTGAGGATAAATTGCATTAAAAAGTTTCCTTCGCTTGACTAGTCTTCCAATAAAGACGGACGGTCACCGAATTTCTGGGCGTCAGTGGCCAAATCTTTCTTCAGCAGCCGAAACTTTTCAGTCGTGTCTGGTTTGTTTGCTCTCATTTTTTCACTATATATTTATCTATAAGTATTAATGTTTATTAAATTGGAATTCGAGGCATCATATATATGGGGATGATGGCTGCATTCTTTTAGATCAGGAAAAGGTCCATGCTATAATTATTTGTTTAACTAGCTAGGACCTGCTTATCGTAAACTCCAATGGCTACGGGCGCTATACGAAATACTTTTATGTTGTTTCCATTTTTTGAACATTCTTAACTAATGTATCTGTGTAATTCTTTCTATTTAGACCAAATTAATTAATGTTTCACTTCTCAGTTAATCAGCTGATAACACGAGGCGAATGTGCTTCCGTAAAAATTGAGTTTATTTTTGACATGCTTACCCGGAAATAAATGTTTCAAAAAAGTAAAAAATAATATCCTAAAACCATCGTTGTTAAATTAAATAATATCTTTATTCGTCTAAATTTGTTAGAAGTTTTTTAATTACGCAAATAGAATTAATTTATATTGATTTTTGGTCAATTTTAAGATACTGGATGCCAGTATGCTGGTTGTTCGGGAAGACATTAATGATTGGTTGCAGCGTTATGTATTCTCCGAAGCAGGTGCTATGCCCATCGATGCCGAACATCTTTTAAAACGTCTGGAATCTGGCGTTTGGTTGTCACGACTTGCATATAAGCTATACAATGATGTACAAATGCACCAACAAAAACAAGCCGAATGTAAGCAGACGCATCAGAGCGACGAAATCGAGTTTGAAGGTGCAAATCTGTGCGAAAATGAATATCAAATTGCGTCAGATTCAAGTAGGGTTTTGTCTTCTGCAACCAAGGAACAGAATTCTCAGCAGCCGACTAATGCACATGAGCAAGACAGCCGCGATTTTGGCCGTACTCAGTATGGCATGCTTGAGAAAACACCTTCTTTTTCAGATGTTCATGGACCTGGTGGAGGACTTCAACGTCATCTGCGAGGACAAGGAGCTTCAGGTGGCATTGCTACTCGATTTCGAGGTCCAACCATTGGAACTGAGCAGAGCAGACTAGTTCATGCGGTTGCTGTCAGTTCCTCTGTTCAGAAATTGCCGGAGTTGCCGAAATCACTTGTTAATTTGGCGAAAGCCCGGCTTTCACCATCTGAATTAGGGACAATGAGCTCAAAAATTCATCGCCAGAAGGGCGATATATTAGGTATGCTTCTCATTTAACGATATTTGCTTTATGTATGTTACCGTTAATGCCAGTTGTCATTCTGATACATATTCTGATGCATTTGGAAATATTTTATTTCTTTTCTAGAGATGAGATGTTTGTATCCTATTAGTACCGAAGAGGTTTATATTGTCGTCAACGGTACGACTAGCTGGGACTCCAATTTGCATGTGCGCGGGCATGTATGAACATTACCGATGATGAGTTTTTCGCCGCATTTATGCATGAGATATTGCTCATCTAGAAACTGCCTTACTCATTTCGGACCAGTGCTATATAACGAAGTCAGTATGAAAGGAATTTTGTGTCACAAAGACGCATGTGTTTCGAGCTCTTAGGTTTTTATAAGTGCCATCCAGTGTTAAGCTCCAAATATTATATAATTTTTCACATTATCTGGGAATGAGATATGCCAAATTCATATAGAAGTATGTTTTTTATAGAAATTGTTTGCCATTTTAGCAAATACATAGTAAAGATTGTAGTTATTCATTATAGATATCTTAATTGTAGTGTTAAGAAACGCGAATTTGTGCCAGTTTTGTGCACATTGCTAGAAAGTAAATTCATGAAAAGGATAGTAGTAATTCTATGGCATATATGAAATATCAATTTTTCATGAAAATGTGGACTTCATTTATAAAATATATTGTTATAACTCGAATCTGTACCAATTTTGTGCTCCTATTGCTAGAAAGCAAATTCACGAAAAAAATGCTAGTAATTCTAATTATCTCTTAGCTCGGCATATATAATATATCATTTTTTCATGAAAATTTCGACTTCATTTATAAAATATATTCTTATAACTGAGATTGCGTTTATTCATTATAAATAGTTTTAGCCTATCGAAGAACAATATATTATACAAAATGTATCATGAAAATATGGTATCCTGAATTTCTTAATTAGCCAATAGGATCAGTAAAGTATACGTTAAACAAAATTTGCGGAGGTCTACATTTTTACACCAAATGCGGAAAGTCTATTTAGCGTAATGAAAATGAAAAGCATTGTCATTGCATTGACTCGTGTAGAATGATTCTTCATTCTTTAAATCTTCAAATCTACTCACCAATATAAATTTAATTTGCCAACTTGATTTTGAATACCAACCGTACAAATACCTAGCATGTCACACACTGAAAGAGAACTACCACCGTTTATAGGCTTTTCTTTACTGTACGACTGGAGGGCATACATAAAATCGGGTTATTAAATACTCGCAAATGCGCTTAAATATTTCCCTTTTCCGTACATGCGATCTAGTTCACGGAGTTGTAAACGTGTACGCGCCAACTTTCAATCATTCTGCTTATAATAAGAATTATTTCTTTGAAAGTCTATCAGATTTTGCCTCGAGCTTTGAGCAGCATTTTTATATACCCGTGATTGCCAGTGAATTATACCCAAAACATGTTAAGACTGCGCGAGAAGTACAGTTGCAGAAAGGTGGATATAAACTAAAAATAACCGGGACACGACATTGGGCTATCAAATATGGCAAATGATCTTAATCTAGTCATTAAATGAAATAGTTAAATGTTATTAGGTCGAACACCTCATAAGCAAATGTCGGTTGTTTTCTGTGTAGAATGCGATATCCCAAATATTTGTGCACTATAAACGAAAAGATGTGCAAGAACACTTATACATCTATGCGTCGGCTGAATCACCTATAGTTACATCCGATAGCGTACCAAACAGCCACTGAAACGCCACGGCGGATAATTTTGAGGATAAAACATCAAAACCTATTTTTATCTACGATAGCACCCATACTAATCAACATGCGGCGTCTGCTTCGAAATTGAAAGAATATCGCAATTTGGTTCGTAAGTTTTGCAGATAGTTTTTTTGCCAGCCATGTATCAGAGTATGAAGAATACTTGTTCAATGATGCTAATGGGTGGCAACCGGCATTAACGCATATAAACCTATTCAAATCGTATACTAAGTTCTAACGTATTGGCAGTGGTCATTTTATCAAGTTAATACTAGTACGTCAAGGCTTTGAAGCGCAGCTCGCCACGCATTTTAAAATCTCCTAAAATTCAATATATACTCACATAACGGTGTGGTTAGCAATACAGTGACCCATAGACACCTGGACTTCTAATTTTGATTAAATGAATGAGACTCAATATCAGTAAGGTTTTTAAACTGCCAAAATCGATAGCTTCCATCTAGTGTTTCAGGTTCAGTAGAATTTATTTAAAGAAGGAGATGCCCTTGCTTATTGCTGTAATCTATAGGGAGCAATTTGTCGTAAGTTAGTTTAAGTTCACCGTTGTTTTTCCCGTCCACAGAAAGGATAACACTAGGATCCTTTACAACTGTCGTGTTATCAGTTAGTATTGTGATCCTTTAAAGATGGATATTGTTATTTTTGTAAGAAGAATTCCTGAGGTGTATGAGAAGCGATCCCGACCAACCCAAGTCAGGATTGACGAGGAATTTTATATGTGGGCCAAATTTGTGCTCCTTCGCACATACGAGTTAAACCTTTGTTATAAGCAACGCATTATTTAAAATACTCAGCCGCTTTCGATTTTGCGTCGCACAAGATGTTATGGTAAGCAATGCTTAAAAATGGCGTACTGGCCAAAATAAGTCTGTTGTCTGAGGCCTGGTATAATGTCTCATATGTCTGTATTCGATCTAATAAGAATCTTTCTGAAACGTTCAGGGTTGATTCTTTAGTTCGTAAAGGATGTGTCATTGCTTCCATCCTGTTTAGTTATGTTTTCGATGCTGTCTTTGCTGAGGTTATAGTAGTGTAGATAGATGGTAGTGGTTGACTGGATTCCTCGAGTACGCTGTCACGGCTGTGTTGATGGCAGCAAAATGAGGTAAGCTCCACAGAGCCATTAAATCGACTCAATAAGTGTCAATCCCCAATGTTTTTAAAAGTTATTTCAGCCAAATTTTTGATAATCTCCTGCTGCTGTTTTGGTTAGTTTCACTTATGTTTTAACATGTTTGCCGATCAGAATTCCAATTGATTCACAGTAGAAAATTTAAAAAAATTCTGTTTGTATTCATATCAAATGCTCTAACATTTCATGGGTATTTTTAAGCATTATCTAGTCTGTGGGTAATACTTTTAATCTTAACTATTCCTAAAAAAGATAATTTGCATTTTTAACCAGATGCGAAGAGTGACAGATTTTTTAGCGTGGCATCTAATGGGGATCGTAAAGAAAATTCTCTGATCGATGCCAATACAGTAACGAATAATAAAAATGGTGTTTTGAATAAATCCGACAAAGCGAACGACGGTTTCATTTGGCCAGCATTGCAGAAAATAGCCGGGAGCGACCATACAGCCGCCTCAGACTCTAATTTGGCGGGCCTCTGTCTTGCAGGTGATAGATCCGCAGCTATTGACCACCATCAACCATTGTATACTAGCCGATTTGCGTCAGATCGGCGAGGATCGGCTGAAAGTGAGCATGATCATTCTGCGGTGAAAGGTGGAAATTTACTTAAAAACATCCTCAATAATATTCCTGCTGCCCATAAAACTGCATTAATTGCGAATGGTACCAATAACGAATTGGTTTTGGGCTTGTCTGAGGCTAAAACTACTGTGCGGAATGTCGGTTCAGCTGTCGACATATCTGTGTCTTCATTTGGTGCTAATCCACACTTTCAAAAGCCAACTGCTCCTGGAGTGGCGCACAGTGTAGTTAATCTGAGTGATACAAGAGCATTTATTGTTGGTATGCAAGATTTAAATAAAAAGCGATTTACATGTTTTTGTTGCGTTTTTGTACTTATTTTATTGTTAAATTTTGCACAAAATGTTTTTTCTTTGTGTGTACTTTTCTACGACTCTTTGTCTCGCTGAAGTAATAAGATTTCGTTTTTAGGGCCAAAATATAATGTATCCTTTTTATCACAAGGTCAACCTGACAAACCGTTTTAACTAAACGAACATTGGTTGCGCGGGTGGTGATAACAATTATTATGATCAAAGTTGCGGTCTTGATATAAACACCTGATCCATTAATTACTTACCTATGTCAGTATAAACTAAGAATTGTATTGTGTAGAAAAAGCAATTCATCCAGTACTGACCCATTAATTACTTACATATGTCAGTAGTTAATGGGTCAGGTGTTTATATCAAGACCGCAACCTTGATTATAATAATCCTTTTTAATATACTGTAAATAGGAGAATTGACAGTTGCAATAATTTTATGAAAAATAATAATTATGCCGATGATGATAGTTCCTTTTAATTGAAAATACCTCTTGTGTCGAATTTGTTTTCTAACATACTCAAATCTTATAATTAAATGAAATTTGATTTCGCGGGCGACGATAACAATTATTTAAACTGAGGTTGCGATCTTGATTTAACCAGCAGTCCCATTGTATTCAATTGTTAGTATAAACTAATCATTTTACAATGTAGTAGAGCCAGTTAATCCGGTAGACTGGTTTCGTCCTTATTTGCCGCGGACAGGGCTCGAATCTGGGTACGTCGGTTTCAGAATCTTTCGCTCTACCCACTGAGCCATCCTGCCGCACGCTAGGCACAACTTTCAATTATCGTGGTATCTGTTATATGATAGACTGAGGGTGGTTAGTTGGGTCTACCAAGATGTCTAATGGGCTCCACCTAAAAGAAAGTTTAACCAAGGAACGAAAAGGTTGTATGTAGCTAAAAATTGTGTTTAGCGTGCGGCAGTCTGACTCATTGGTTAAAGTACCAGATTTCGGAGCGGACGTTATTTTTCAACAGCAAATTTTAGACAGCACGTGAAGAGTTCCCAATAAGGACGAAACCGATCTACTAGATGAATTTCTTTTTTTACAGTATACAATGCTTATTGTATACTGACAAATATATGAATATATTGGGACTTGTGATTATATCAGGATTGCAACCTTGATTTGAATAATTGTTACCACTTCACGCGCAACCAATGATCGTTTAATTGAGAATGAGTTAATTGGCTCGGAGAAGAGGGATGTGTGTTTGGTTTCTGCTGATTGCCTTTCCGGCTGACATTGCGATATCATGAAATATGTATAAGACTATGGGCAAAGCAGATAGGTTGCAATTGCCAACATACGCATTATGTTGTGCAATTCCACTATATATATATATATATATATATATATATATATATATATATATTATATATATATTCTTTTGGAATGCGAGTACTGTCCATGTACAAAAGAAATCAGATACAAGAACCGTTATTGCCTCGTATTCTTCACAAATATCGACAAATGAACATCTATTTAAATTATTATTATCAAGGTTGCGATCTTGATATAAGCACCTAACCCATTAATTGCTTACATATGTCAGTATAAACTAAGAATTGTATAGTGTAGAAAAGGCAATTCATACAGTAGGCCGGTTTCGTCCCTATTGGGAACTCATCATGTACTGCCCAGAAATTGCCGCGGACAGTACTCGAACCTGGGCACGTCTGCTTCGGAATCTGGTGCTCTAACCACTGAACCACCTTTCCCCACACTACTCTACACACAATTTTCAGTAATATACTAACTAATCTAATTTGGTTAGTTTATTTTTCCTTTAGGTTGAGCTCGTTTAGTTGGTATATAACTGAAAATTGGGTGTATTGTGCGGCAGAATGGCTCATTGATTAGAGCACCAGATTCCGAAGCATAAAATAACTTTTACTCTCCTTTCATTGTATTGCGTCATAATGAGACAAAACATCACAATTAAAACCGCCAAAAATTAGGATGCATTAAACACATGACCTTGAATATGGAGTGAGATGCTCCTATTTAAACTCAAAGCTCCAACTAACCATTCCAAATCTGTCATTACTTAACAGACACCACACTACAAGGGTAAGTGGTATTGAAATGAACAATTATATAATTAAACGAACATTGGTTGCGCGGGCGGTGATAACAATTATTATAATCAAGTTCGCGATCTTGATATAAGCAACTGACCTATTAATTACTTACATATATCAATATAAACTACGAATTGTATACAGTGTAGAGAAGGCGATTCATCTAGTAGACCGGTTTTGTCCTTATTGGGAACTCATCATGTACTGGCCAGAATTTGCCGTGGACACGGCTCGAACCTGGGCTTGGCAAATTCTGGCCAGTACGCAATGAATTCCCAATAAGGACGAAACCGGTCTACTGGATGAATTGCCTTTTCTACACTACAATTCTTAGTTTATACTGACAAAATGTAAGTACTTAATGGGTCAGGTGTTTATATAAATTTCGAAACCATAATTAAAATAAATGCTATCACCGCCCGCGAAATCAATGTTTGTTTAATTATATAACTGTTCATTTCAATAAGACTTCCCCATCTAGTTTGGTGTCTGTTCAGTAATGACAGATGTGGGATGGTTAGTTGGAACTATAGGGATAAATGGATGCTATATAAGCTATACTTAAAGGAAAGGCGAACCAAGAAAAATTAGTCTGTATATAACTGAAAATTGGGTAAATTGTGCGGCAGAATGGCTCAGTGATTAGAGCACCAGATTCCGAAGCAGACATGTCCAGGTGCGAGCGATGTCCGCGGGAAATTCTGGCCAGTACATGATGAGTTCCCAAAATGGACGAAACTGGTCTACTGTATGAATTTCCTTTTCTACACTATACAATTCTTAGCTTATACTGATAAATGTAAGCAATTAATGGGACAGGTGCTAATACCAAGATCGCAACATTGATTATAATAATTGTTGTCACCGCCCGCGAAACCAATGCTCGTTTTTTTATTTTTATTGAAAGGCCAAACAAAATATAAAATGTAAACGTGGAAAGAGCCTGAAACAGGGAAGAACAAACCATTTGCGTGCATATATATATATATATATATATATATATATATATATATATATATATATATATACTTCATAGCGTCATTTGCCTTTGAATATTACGAACTATTTTTGGAAGAGAAAACATTTAATGTCAAAGTTATTTTGGATAATGGCCGGGTTATTTGGAAAATGCTCAGCTAAACATTGCAATTTTTCATTTATATAAACTGTTGGTTTCCATTTGATTAAGTGGATGAGAAGTAGGCTCATTGTGGGTTGATTTGTGTGAACATGTGTGTATTTTTCATTCGTATTGGATTACAATGTGATGTTTGGGATCTGTTTTTTTATTTTATTAATGTATTGAGTTTTAATCCGGTGTTCTTTTTTTTACAGGAATCCGCCCCTTCCAGTATGTTGTCCTTATCGCATTGTTCATGAGTTTTATTTTGTCCTCTTGGAAACATCGCCGAGTGTGTATATCGTTAGTATTATTTTGCAATTTTTATCACTGTTAATGACGATTTTTGGTTTGTTGCTAATTCGATAATGGGACAGTGTCTCAGAGGTTTGAGCACCAGATTACGTAGCAGACGTGCCCAGGTTCGGGTCGTGTCCGCGGTAAATTGTGGCCAGTACATGATGTGTTCCCAATAAGGACGAACCAGGTCTACTGGATGAATTGCCTTTTCTACACTATGCAATTCTTAGTCTATAGTGATAAATGTATTTATTTAATGGCTCAGCTGTTTATATCAAGATCGCAACCTTGATACATTTAGAAATACACTATAATTTCGATGCGCAACAATAAAAGTGAGCGATTGTTGGATAGCTACGCGGAACGTAAATTATACTTAATTTGCACAAATTTCAGACGCGTCCTCCAACCTCCAGACAAGGGTGGTCTCGAATTGGTAAATTTAGGATAGCATGCTCGAATGCAGGATTTTTGTTCATTTTAGGACATGTCGACTCGGATCATGCTCTTATCCATTGTAGATTTTCGCACAAGATTTCCGGAAAGCTAAATAAGAATAAACCAAAGATAAATGTAAGTAAATTCTTACAACTGTCTTTCCGACAAAAAATTAAGATATTCTAAGACCAAAGTTAACTGGTTTTAATTGTGAAACCAGAGTTTACTTTGGAAGAAGTTAAGTTCCACTATTTCGAATGCGGGCACTTTCGTATGTGGCCTTTTAAGTTCCCGTAGAAATAATCTTTGAGTCTCTGTAAAGTCTATGATGATTCTCAAAAATAGGCGCCAAATACCTGCTAGCTCGGCTAATGATATTACTCATAGAGTTGTAATACATATTCTTGTATCCTTTGGACTAGAAAGGGCAAAGAGATAGAGGTAGCGTTCGCATCAGTTAATAGCTGTTTTTTTGTTCAATTTTAATCGCGCAACATTGCAACTTAATCGACTAATTTAAATCAAAACGTGAATATACGTCTGCAATTATGCAAAATATCATTGAAACCTCGCATATTTGTTTTCCAGATGTAGCATTTAATACAATTACTAAATACGATAACAGATAACATGAATCTCTATGGATGAAAAAATTATTCATCTCAGCCTAAAACCATGAAGATGTGAATAGAAACGAAGAAAATAGTTATAAAACCCCTGTAAGTTAGTAATAATAACGATTTAGGATGAGATATTTTAGTCTAAATTAGGAAACGTATCTGAACAACACGGAAACGTAGTCATTAGACATCGGCAATCCACTTTTAGAATTCAAGTTGAAGTGACAATAGAAACATAACTTTTACTCTCCTTTCATTGTATTGCGTCATAATGAGACAAAACATCACAATTAAAACCACCAACAATTAGGATGCATTGCACACATGACCTTGAATGTGGAGTGAGATGCTCCCATTTAGCCGGATATAAGAAATGTTGGAAAAGGCTACTCATTCAATTTTTCATTCAGGTTGACAGAGTTATCTATACAAATATTAAGGTAATTAAGTTCTCAACTAATTACAAATCTTCATCTTGAAGTTAAAGGGTTGATGTTAGTAATGAGTCAATGCTAATTTTCCCTCGAAAAGTGGAGCGGTATCTGCTAATCTTTCCAAGTTGGCTTGAGTAGAATCTTGCTTGTCGAATACAAAAATTTCCGTCGGTTTAGTCAAGATCGACTAGTCGACCATCTGGTGGAAATTCTATGCCAGAATCCTTAATTTATGGAGGATAAAAACTTAATGGTTTGTATTAAAAAGTTGAAAAAAATGAGAAAATCGACATCTTTGTCTACTGGTAGCAAAAGTGTGCGATAATTTATAAATAGCTCTAACTCAATGTTAGTGTATAGACCTCGTATAATATTTACCAATTTAATCGGAATACCGTTTTTGATGGATTATCGAATGGATAATAGCTAAGTCAAATGATCTCTTGAAGTCTTGAAAGATGGCTTTCGTAGAACGACGATATAAATCTCGCAGTTCATTTAATTACCGTTAATTAAAAATATTTTAATAATCTTGTTTTGGTCGAAATCTAGCGTGCGATTTTGGGGACATATTTGTTTCAATACGAATAGCCGCTCGGGATGTAACGACGCTTGCTCTAAATAATTGTTAGTTGATCTATTTGAATCCACATTTTTTTTGGGAGCTGGAGGATGTCATGTGACGCGACGCCCTATGTTGCGACTGAACATTGTGCCAAACATATATCATATAGGTTGTGAATTGAGCTACAAGTATATATGCCATGAAGATGAAATTCTGCATTATTTATACATCAAACATGAGCATTGATCATGCTGAACTAAGGTTTTATCTGAACTGCTTACCCTTCTTATTATAGAACTTATGTCGAAGAAGTATTTTTTTTGCTTTCGTTTGTTGCATTCAATTGGATGGTACATATATATATATATATATATATATATATATATATATATATATATATATCATCAGCAGTGTCACAGACAACAATACGATATCATTAAATAAGTAACATTTTACTGCCACATAACCATGAGAAATGAAAGCAGAATATTGTAATACTAATAACTAGAATAATAATAATAATAATTATAAAATAAGTTACCAATAAAAAAATATACAATGAAAAGAATAATTTAGGAGGTACATGTCAATGGAGATACCTATCTAGATAAAAAAAGAAATGAAACCATCTAGACCTCTACAAAATACACATAAGAAGGTTATTTTAGACAAGGCAATGTCCGCAATTACCATGAATAATACAAAAAATGGATCTATATTGCATCGACCAATGCACGAGTTAACGTGGGTCGCCTTATCTATTGATTCGTAAAGGATGGATAAGCGAAATCAGACTATTGCGGGAAGTTTTTATTAAAAAATTCTGGCACTGTTCCTTCACTTTCTTCCTAATCTTACTCTAACAACAATGCTCTTGTAGGCGTAGATACAATGCAAAGGCAACGTATGCCTATCTAATAAAATTACAACGGCTATTAGTTAACAAACCAGGTAAACAATCAATTATTACGTGTGTGGTGGTAACAATTCTTTAAATCAAGTTTGTGAGCTTGATATAAAAGCCAATCTCATTGTATGTACCCAGTCGTCGAATAACAGCAAAACTACCTTCAGTCAACTACGTGTGATTGACGGTCGTTTTGCTGTTCTTTGAAGACTGGTTAAGTACAATAGGATTAGTGTTTATATCAAGCTCGCAAGCTTAATTTAAAGAAAAAACCATTTTAAAGAATAACTCGAGTGGTTTGGATGAAATTTCACACCTTCATGGTTCGTCTGTTTTTAATTTTTTTTTCACTTACCTTAGCATGACGCTATTAAGGGTGTATTCGGTTTATAGAGCTCACCATCCTAAATATGCAGGAAGCCTCAACTACGTCATTTCAAATTTTGGGCATATAAAAAAGATTTTTTTTTCTCGTTTAAAGGGTACATTACACTTCAGCCGCTTTAACGTTACTTAGTTGGTTATATACATTAGTTGTAAGCAAACACACATATGCGACGCGCACCTATCTAGTAAAACATCACATATTTATTATTAGACTAACCTGTCAGAAGTATAAATAAAATGGCTAACGGAAATATCGCACTTGCCTTATTGACATATTTATAAGATTTTTATGAATTGCGCTGAAATTAAATCTAACGACAAAGGTAGCTAAAATATTTCTATCAAAAGAATTAGTTGGGACAAATCCTGTATTAGTCACAAACCAGACGAAGTTATTTTAAATAAACCAGTTTCGCAAGAAAATTTTTAAACGATGATATCTGTTTTAGGATGGCGTTTTAGATAACGTCCTCGATTTAAGAGCAATACCTACTCTTATTTGCTGGTTTTTTAAAATTCCGTGGTGCCTGACTTTCGAAGCCAATACCGCGTAGTACATCTGGATCAGTGTTTCGATCCAAATTTATCTTGGTAATTTAATCGGCAATATAAATTTTTCTGAGTAGGGAATATGGAAAAAGTAAAGTTAAAGATATAGAACCGAAAATGCAAATGTATGCAGTAGCCTTTTTTCTTATTCACGCTGAAAGAATTGGCAGATGATACAACCCGGTTTATACTTCCGATGCTGAATTTAGTAGTTATTTTGTTTATTTTCCATGGATACGTATGAGCTATAAAATAACTCAAGGTAACTCATTCTTTAAGTGAAGAGATGGTTTGTATTCTGAGTTTTTCTTCCAGTTGACGGTCTGCCAGTCAAGGCTGAGAAACAGTATTTACTCTGATATCTGATTTTGAAGTACCAAGGTTCAAAGATTAATACAGTAGCCGAAACTTGCTTTCAGCGTCTGGCATGGTTGCTCTCATGATGCCAATGCTCGTATACTATTACGTGTTATCTGCAAATGTAAATACTGAACTTAAGCCTGGTTAGTTGTATCACAATTTTTTCTGGTAAGATTCTTGCTATCGTTGTTGGTATGATTAGTTAGTGATCCCTAGTTGTTGGGTTTAAAATTTCTATGGCTACGTAATGAAATTAAAAGCGTCTTATATAATAATTTTCAAAACTTAAATACAATTATCAAAGTCAAGTTTGTAGGGGTCAATATAAATGTTATAAGGCATTGAAAAAATTGTAAACAGACTTCCATTTCATGTAGCTAATTTTGTCATGGATAAGTTAACTACAACATCGAAAGGGCAAAATTCTGCCTATAATTATACAAGTTACAATTTATGAAATGCTTTGCACATAATCATCGACAACTCTTGATATAATGATACACCTAATAAGCTTACTGTAATGCATAAGAAAATTATTTCGTTAGATTTGGAATACATATTCATTACAACTTCTTAAAAAAACTGGAAATTCTGAGTGTATTGCCAATAAAGACGAGGACGTAAAAGGCCATAAGCGCAGATTTTGTGGAAGATCAATAAATGTGCAATTACTGGGTTCCATTCATATTACAAGAGTTTAATTCGAACTGATTCAAGGCATTGTCATTAGAGCCCATTTTTATCAGGCAAAATATTGCACCTTTTAAAATAAGAGCTGATATCCATTTTGTGAACTTTTGAATAAGCATGCATGTTGAAGGTATTTAAGTGTCCACAGGGCCAATGAAACCGAATAGTCCTAATATATTAGGCAATCATTTTACATTATTATGCTCCTGGCAAATGAAACTTCCATCAAGTGCACTGAAAAAATAGTCATTCTTGGAATGGGGAGTATAAAGATAAAAATAGTGTTGCTTTTGCCTTTAAAATATACTTTAAATATAACAGGGCGCATCAATTTGTAAAGATTAGTTAACCTACAGAGTGGAGCTTGAGTTCTTCTAGTTATGATAAATAGCTTCAGAACGGGCTTTCGGACACCTTATTCGATAAATTTACACAAAATTAGAAGATAATTATCCTCTGTCATTATTTCAAATTCGATGTTGACGCTATTTTCCCCTGCAACAAACGACTTCGCGACGACTAGCAACAACGACGATCAAATATAGATTTTAGAGGAAGAAATTAATGTGTAGCCCTAGCACTTGACAAAAACTTACTTTTAACATGAATAAACGTTTTTGTTCGCCAATTAGCTTGTGGAAACTTGTCTTCGAAGAGAAAGGTATGAATCCAACATAATAATTAAATAAATTGTGTATTAAGTATTGTTTACCTGGTAACAAATTCGTTAATATTGGACTAGAGGATTATATCGCAATCAACATGAACGGAAGGCATCACGTCATGGACAAATAGGCTTCATGCTTAACGATGTCAAATCAATAGGAACTGATATTACGTCCCAATCAAAATTATATTTCTTTAAATGAAGTTTGCGAGCTTAAAGTAAACACCAATCCCATTTTATTTAACCAATCGTCGAGAAAAATAACAAAACTACAGCCAGTTGCAAAAAACCGACGCGTTTCGAACTTCCATGATCATCATCAGAGAACGACGGTAAACTGACTATCGAGGATCAAATGGTATTCGATATATATGGAAAGCAAAATTAGATATGCGGCTCTCACCTATAGTGGTCTTGCATACATTGTATGTGACTGGAAATGTCGGCTGCACAATTTCTATGCAGTCACGAACATTAGCTGTTTGTAGCTTTACACACACACACACACACACACACATATATATATATATATATATATATATATATATATATATATATAACAATTAAACAATAATTGATTGCGCGGGTGGTTGTAACGATTCTTTGAATCAAGTTTGCAAGTTTGAAGTAAACACCTATCCTATTGTATTTAACCGGTCGTTGAACAACATAGCAAAACTACAGCCAGTCGCAATGCACTGACGCTTTTCGAACTTCTATGATTATCATCAGAGTACGACGGCAAAATGACTAGCGAAGATCAAACCGCATTGCACATATATGGAAAGCAAAATTAGATATGGGGCTCCCACCTCTGGAAGTCTTGCATACATTGTACGTGACTGGAAATGTGGGCTGCACAATTTCTATGCATTCACGAACATTAGCTGTTTGTAGATTTCGCCACACACATATATAAAATACAATTGAACTAGAATTGATTGCGCGGGTGGTGGTAACAATTCTTTCAATCGCATTGTATTTAACCAGTCGTCGGACAACATAACAAAACTACCGCCAGTCGCAACGCACTGACGCTTTTCGACCTTCCATGCTCATCATCAGAGTACAACGGCAAACTGACTAGCGAGGATCAAACCGCATTGCACATATATGGAAAGCAAAATTGTTACCACCACCCGCGCAATTAATTGTTGTTTAATTGTATTGTTTATGTATTAGTGTGCGTGGCGAAAGCTACAAACTTCGAATGTTCGTGACTGCATAGAAATTGTGCAGCCGACATTTCCAGTCACGTACAATGTATGCAAGACTACTAGAGTTGAGAGCCGCATATCTAATTTTGTTTCAAAACATATATTAAGTTCCTATTTATGCAACATACCTGCTAGAGCTCATTATTGTCTTACATGTTTTAATGTTCGCAGTCTAAATGTTCCAGCCTGATAATCTAACTTATGTTTAATAAATGATAGTTTTCGTGGACTATTTTAGATACTTTGCAATCCAAAATTAGGTTCCGGGATTCGATCATTGTCCATCATATCCATTGTGTCTAAAAGAGCGTTATTGATAGATTGAGAAGAGAAAAGGGAAGGGAAAGAGGCCGAATCGGCAATGAAAGTGTTTTCAGCAGCCGAAGTTTACTTCTTCACTCTGCATGACCCAGAAGTCAAGGCGAATTATTTATCCTGCGCGAAGATCAATATGGTACGGATTCATCATATTTAATATTGTTTATGGTTTTATGTGGATTGTAAAAAACGCTACGTCGGTATGGTTTATATTCAGAGCTTCTGTACAAAAGCTGACGAGAACACTGACCAAAAGTGCCTTCAGCAGCTGAAATTTGCCCTTCGCCTTTGGCACGCTTGATTTCATTCTGTAACCACTGGATATATACGCAGATTTAGAATCAAAGGTGCCCTGCCTCGAGCCCCGTCGACAACTAAATTTTCGACAGTTCCTTTGCTACCTACCAGAGTGCTTAGTGTATCCTGACAGAAGTATATAAAATGGATGTGGTGATTATTTCAATCTCGAACCCGAGATTAAAATAAATTTTATCACAAAACGCACAATAAATGATTTTTTATTAGTATGTTTGCATGTATTTATATATGTATGTACGTATGTATAAATTTCTTATGGTTTCTTACATTAAATAATTAACTTGTCTGCGCCGAAATTGTAATTTAAACAATCTATTTGGCACATTTCTTATATATATTTATGTTTTGACGATCAGCAGGACCTAGTGAGTCATACCGACTATGGTATTATGAATATTACTGTCACAATTGTTTTAGCGATTATTTCTCATTTGATCTCTCAATTTCAGTTCTACTGAATACTTATGGAAGAAGAGTGCGTGTGAAAGATGAAGAGGAACAGTTGCATTTGTCTAGATAAACTTATGCATCTGACGCTTTAAAATCTGATGTACCATGGAGATGTTGCTTACTAGCTTTGGTGGGTAGATCATCTTAAAGAAGACAAACTTATTCTAGAACGTCCATTCCGGCTAGAAATTTGCAACGTAGTGCTCTTATACAGCCGACACGTAACTGTCAAGCGACAAAGAACAATGATTCTTGAATGCTGATGTATTTTTTGCTGTCTGTTTGCATAAAACAAGAGGCATTTATATTCGAATAATATGTGTATATGGTAAAGAAAAAGCTCCAGGGAAAAGGGCGAGTTAATTTTGCATAGTTGGCATACCTTCTTGGGAATAACTGCAGGAGGACTAAACCTCCGTGTGTGCATGCCCTTATAAATGCGCTCAAATTGCGACTCTTCCAAATATCATTTTTATCGCTTATATTTCACCGACAGAAGTGTATAAAATATATTCTGCTGCTGTTTTAATAAACCTTTGTGTTTTATTTAAGAGTTAGAATAATGTTATATCGTGTTACTTTATTGTTTTTGTTTTATTTTATGTAAACTGACCGTTCAGATAGTGCAAGTGATTCACGCACCACACCATCGAACGGCGATTCCAGACAATCGCCAAATAATATGATAGGAGTTGTTGACAAAGTCGAGTTGCGCCGTCAACCTTGGCATCCTGGGCTAATTCACAGACGTAATTCAGGTTCGTCAAACGTGGCTAGTCGGTGGGCCGCTCGCGACAGTGTATCTGCCTTTTTGAAATGGTGCAGGGCGTTAGCTATTCCAGAGACCGTATTGTTTGAGACGACCGGATTGGGTAAGCGAAGTTTTTACTATTGTGTTTTTTTAGCTTGATTGCTGTTTTACACGAACTGGAAATATTTGGAACAATTTATTATCCATATGTTTTAAGCGAGTAAATTTTGAACAACTTTTCATAAATTATGTGAAAAGCTGGCATGATTTTACTTGTGTCCCTAGGTGTTCTATTTGGCGCATTGGATCTTCTTGAGTTGATTAAATAATTATACTGCTATTAGAATGATTAAGAATAGGATCTGCAACACTACATTGGCCTGTTTGTGCATTTTGTGTTCATTTACTTTTGTCTTGGCCTTGTGATTTTCGTTACAATCTGTATTTGATCACACGTATTCTTCTAAGATTGCGCGGTGCTATCGGAAAATTTAAACGTAAAATAGATTGCTGACATGGGCAACTAATTCGTAGTAGATAACCTGCAATATTTCGTCCCGTCATCGTTTACATATGCACGACGTGTATGTATCCTTGATAGATGTGTTACACTCGAAACAGTTGCTCTGAAGGCCTCGATAAGCAGTGTAATATCCACCGAAAATAAAGGTAGCGTTTGCATTGTTGGGTCAATGTTTCGAAGCCTCATTGCTAACTTCATCTTCGTAACTTGAAACACACAGTACACTTTCACACATATATAATACGAAATATGGTATTCTCGTTCAAAATTTATATATTTATATTTATTTAAAAAATTAAAAATCTGACCAATTAAGGAGACTCCCTGTAAACTAGGGTAAGATTACATGTATAGTTATAGTATCTCCAGGTGACGTGGTGCCTGGCTAATTTGTACTTGAAGTATTAAGAAATGCCAAATGAATTCCTCATGAATGGATGGCTAACATAAACGTAAATTGATATGTGGCTGAAAATTGCGTGTAGTGTGCGGCTGAGGTGTTTCAGTGTTATGAGTGTCCAGGTCGCAGAAAATTGTAGCATGTTATTGATTAGTTCCCAATGAGTTCGAAGCCGGTCTACTTGATGAATTCCCTTTGCTAATTTGTGTAGTGCTTAGCTTATATGGACGATATATGTAATAAAAATAAATCCATTATACTCCAGAAATTGCCGCGGACAGTATGTGATGAGTTTCCAATAATGATGAAATCAGTCTACTGGATGAATTGCCTCTTATACACTATAAAATACTTAGTTTATACTGACAAATGTATTTATATAATGGGTCAGGTAGTTATACCAATATCGCATCTTTGATTAAAAGTGATTGTTATCACCATCAGCGCAGCCAATGCTTATTTAATTAGGTATTACAACTTTTGCACAAAGGGCTATCCTGCGAAGAATAGAGCTTAAAATTGAGGAACCTAAGTTATACAATCTTGATTTAGATAATTATTATAACCTTCCACAAAATCAATGATCGTTTAATTATACGGTTTTGCTTGGCTATTTCTTTTTATTCTGCATTATCTTGGTGTGCGTGTTTTTGGTAATAGTACACCTTTTTTACCTGATTTTCGGATTGCGTACCGAATTGTTTGAATCCACTGTATTCATGATTTCGCCATAAATCATGATGACAGTGGATTCAAACAATTCGGTACGCAATCCGAAAATCAGGAAATAATCTATTCCCTTTGGCACAACATGTTTCTTTTAATAGTACAGCTTATTTCTGTTTCCATGCTCCTTTCATTTCTTATTTCGCGGTGTATTTATTTCTTACCTATTCTATTTTCCGTCTGACTTTGTCGTTGCTTCTGTTGTTGCTAATGCTGCATTTGATTATCTATGTAAAGATGGAGTTCGTTTAGTTTTCTGAGTTTAAGCGCTGCTTTCTTTATTCTCGCGGCCAGTTTAATGCTGTATTGTGTTGCTGAAACTTTGATCATTCAGCAAAGGTTATTGCTGTTTGATATTAATTGTTTAATAAATGTTTAAGAATTTTTCGGGTTTCGCCTTGTGACGAATGAGAAATCTAGATGTGTTCGTTTGGTGCGCTGTTTGGATTATAGAATATTAATTACTGATTATGCGGATGGTTATTCTCTTCTCAGGGTTAACTTTTGGGGGCAGTCTTGATGAATTCTTTTGGTTAGCTGCTTGGTTCTTCCAATGTATGAGCTATCGTATATACATTTGAAATTGTAAACAATAAAAACATTTGAGGAAAGAAAGCAGTTGAACTTTATCGTTAAAAAATATTACTCTTTTTGTTTTGAATGCAATGCTTATAGTGATACTTGGAAAGATTGTTCTCGTAATTCGGTATATTCTTTTAATCATTATGAGATCTTGAAGATCTCCTCGGAAAGCTAGGTCCGGATAGATCTTTTGTTAAGCTTGAAATAAACACCGATCTCATTTTACTTAACTAGCCGCACAACGTGGCAAAACTACCGTCAGTCACACGTACTGATGTGTTTCGAAGTTTCAGGATCATCATCAGAGCACAACGGAAAACAGTCTAGTCAGGATCAAATCACAATTAATATATAAGGAAATAAAAATTATGTATGTACGGCTCTCATCTCTATTAGTCTTGCACACATTTTGCCTGACAGGAAATGTTATCTGCACAAATTCTATGCAGCCTCGAAAATTAAATTTCTGCAGATTTCGCCACACATACATAAGTTATACAATTAGAGAACCTTTGATTGCGCAATTGCTAATAACTGTTCTTTAAATCAAGTTTTCGAGATTCAAATAAACAATAGGGATGAACCCGGTCTGCTGGATGAATTGCCTTCGCTACCTATCTATCTACCAATCTATTATATATATATATATATATATATATATATATATATATGTAAATAAATTTAAGAAAATATATTTATTTGTGTACATACCTGTGTGTATGTATAATTTCAGGCCACCAAATGTATATGTGTGTGTATTTTGTGTGTAATTTGACAGTACACACATGCACGCATGTATGTATGTTTATATATATATATATATATATATATATATATATATATATATGCAGGTATGTATAGTAAGAATAAAATGTATGCACGTATGTATGTATGTGTGCGTATGTATTCATGTATGAGTATATATATTTATTAATGTTTTTATATATGAATTTTGTATGTATGTATAAGTTTGTTTGCATGGATGCATTTGTGTGTATATGTATGCATTTGGGCATATATATCCGAGCGTACGTTTCCCTGGATGCACATTTTTTTATTTAAATTGTGTGTTTCTTTTTGTTGGTGGGCATTTCCATTAAGTGTCACTGTGGAATTCGCCATATTGCAAACCTGTCATTTAACGATATTCTGGATTTTCTATGTTTCGAAATGGAATTATTCTCATACATTATGTTAAACGACAAACGCATTTTCGAAAGCTTTTGTTAGCTTTAACATGATGTATTTGATTATTTTAACTCCGATTCTGTGTAGCAGTCGATTAACCTTCGCTTGTTAACTTACAATGGATGTTCACGATCATCGGATATTTTTTATGTGCGCAGCAGTTACCTTAGAATGTGTTCACAAGATAATTGCGACGAATTGCGCCGTAAATCTGCCAAATTCGTCTTCCACTCAGTCTTGCTTTAATTTTTGGTGAATCGTTTTTTTCTATTGTCAATTGGCAATTATTGCTAATCACTGTAAAACAAACTGCATACAATCTGACTACCTATCCTTGCTTCGTGTCCACAGCTGCATTGTCCTTGTGATAGCACCTCTAGTGAATAGTCGACTGTTATTTGTGCTTTATGCGTAAAATCGTAATTTATCGATTAATTTTACTTTCGTAGACTTTTGAATATCATAAAAAAGTACTGGATAACTTCTGAGACTCTTCGTGTGTGCATACGTATTTGTGTATGTTCGTCAGTTCATTGTGTTATTTCTGTACGGAAATTCATGTGATTTTGCAGTAAAATCTATCAGAGATTTTAATCAATCACCTTAAATATTTAAGTAGTGCTTGTGAAAATGAAAATGATTATTCTACGCACGAGGTTGATTAAACACAGAAGCTCATTCTTTATTGTTTTTTTCTATAAATAATTATATTTGGCTTTGACTTGACTTTTTGCTATCGTATAATGCTAGTCATGGCGTGATATTATATTTAATTATTCTTAATTTAGCAACACACCACTAGTTGTAACGCATTAAGACAAAATAGCATATATTTATTCCAGATAATGTGCCAAAAAAGAATGTTTATTTTGCAGGTATTTCATGTTAAAATATAATGATTGTTCTTTTAAGAATCACTGTGGTCGAATTTGCATGCAGAGTTTTGTATAATCTTACATACATATCATAAATAATCGCGTGCATTATTATATACATTCATACATACATGCGGGAATACATAAATACATACATTCTGGTATACATACGTATATTTATTTATTCATATATACAAACATGCACACATATTAGAACCTATGAGAATTATATCTAATATCTTAATGTTTGCGGCTTTCGCCACACATATAGGCAATACAATTAAACAATCATTGATTGTGCGGGTGGTGGTAACAATTCTTTAAATCAAGTTTGCGAACTTGAATTAAACACCAATCCCATTGTATTTAACCAGTCGTCGAACAACAGCAAAACTACCGCCAGATTGTTATTTGAGCTATTAAGTAATCTTTTAATAAACCGGTTATTATCCGCAATTAACACACTATTGATTATTTAATGATTTATTAAATTAATGACAATGCATGTTGGAAACTTATTCTCCAAATAAACAAATCAATTATTGTCCGATATTTATATTGAAAATACGTTTTTAATATAAAAGTTGCGCTTTCGCTCCGTCTTTTCAACTGATTTACTGAAGACTTAATGTTTTATGAGTAGAAAAAACGGTCCACCTAGACAAAAATATATATCATTCCAAAATATTAAAAAGCCCAATAACATTGCTAATGCATATATAAATAATCGACCATTGGTTGCACGGGCGGTGATAACAATTATTATAATCAAGGTTTAAGTCTTGATATAAGCACCTGACCCATTAATTACTTACATATGTCAGTATAAACTAAGAATTGTATAGTGTAGAAAAGGCAATTCATCCAGTAGACCGGTTTCGTCCTTATTGGGAACTCATCAAGTACTGGCCAGAATTTGCCGCGGACAGGTCTCGAACCTGGGCACGTCTGCTTCGGAATCTGGTGCTCTAACCACTGAGCCACCCTTAGTTTATACTGAAATATGTAATTAATTAATGGGTCATGTGCTCATATCAAGATCGCAACCTTGATTATAATCATGCTCGGATAAATTGTTTTTTTCTGCACATTTCTGAACAACGTCGATCAAATGAATATTTTTCAAAATGGAAATGAATGCTAACACACCTAGCCTTAAGCCGCTAGATGAAGATTGCAGAGGCAGTTTGTCTTTCACACTGGATAGAAGAAAATTGGTGGTGGATGCTACTAAAATAAGTCAGCTGCAAAATATAGTTATGCCAAAGTGGAGCACAGTCTATATTTTTGCGCTTCATTACCTCTTAACATTTGTACTGTGATAGTCGTGTACATGCCCAAGAACCGCAGCGAATAATAGATTTATAATTGAAAGACTAAAAGTATTTCACTGTAGATTTTATTTATGCGTTTCACAAATTTAGAGCTGATGGCGCATTGTGCTGATCATAAAAAAACTACCGCCCATCGAGATTAATAAAGACCTTGTTAAGACATTGCGTATTTGTCCCTCAGACTGTTTGCAGACTGAGATGGATGGTTTGCGTAATACTCTTATTAATACTATTGATTATAAACCTGTGTATATTATCTTACAATTCAAAGTTAAATAGATAATGAAGCGCATAAAACATAGGTTGCGTTCCGTTTTGGCAGTTACATATGTAGTCACTGACTTAGTTTAGACAACATTCACCACCAAACTTCCTCTATCTAGTGTGAAAGACAAAATGCTAGTACAATCTGTATCTGCAGTTCTACGTGGTTGGAATTGTACATGCGGACAATCGTATGTAGGTAGATGCAATTGAAGATTAAATCCACGCTTCTGGGAACACAAATCCACTCGGTTACTTAAAATAAGTTTGGTATTTCTCGCATGTCTATAACTAAACATGCTTCATTGTGTTTAAATTGCAAAGAAATAAAAAATAGCTTTCTTAATATTAATTTAATTTAAGTGTTTTAGCAATGGACCCTACTTGGAAGCTATTGAAATAAATCAACGTTGTCAAGAGCCGAAAATTAAAAAACAATTAGTCCGTGTACTGATACAATCTTAGGGTTTTCCAAGCTTAGCTATGTTAATTTTTTGAACATTTTGGACTGATATAAATTTTTGTTGATGTGGACTGTTCTTCAACTTTTAGGCTGTTAATTCTTGCTTTCTTTTTCTCCAGTAAATCAGTTGATATGATGGAGCGAAATTACATTTCTGACATTTTAAACATATTTTCCTTTCCTAATATATATCCTAATGATCAGCTATAACTATTCAAGATTAGTCTAAAGAAATGTATGTTCAATTTGCCTCTTTCAAATTAACTACTGCTTCTTTATGTGATCACAGCAAAACATGACAGCCATCGCTGAAAATGTCTGAAATATTGTTAATTAATTAAAAATAATTTAGTCATTTAGTGGCGGAATTGGCCAATCAGCTTAAATTGCGGCCCGTTTAACGCAATCAGAGACCGATAGGTGCTTCCTAATTTTAATGAAATATTTTCTTGAATTTTGATTTTCTTAGCATTACTGTGCAGTTATATCTGGTTAAGAATATGGCTATTACTAGCTGTTGAACAATTTAGCTCATTATCTGCAACACTGTAAATATCCATTATTTATTCTCTACAGTGGTGCGTTATCTTCTTTTATTTCAGTCCCTCAACTGTTCTTGTCAATTTTCTAATCGGATTTTCTTGCATTGTCTTTCCATTCTACCTTCTCCACATTTATCTATTCTTTTTCTCTTGCACACGTGTTCTTTTCCACCAATTTAAAACTCAGTTATGCATTCGCATAATTGTAACGTTATTTCATTGTCTAGTTGACCTCAAAAATTCGCTTTCTCTTTGTGTGTCGTCGCGAGTGCACGAGTGTGCAATTATATCTAAGGTTATGCGTCGCAATTTACAGTTCTACACTAGTTAACTGGTAGGTCTCTTCTTCTCTTTCCGGCTTTTTCATGGGTTCAGTTCGTACATATCCCAACACATCTGTCTGTCTGAACTTAACATTCAGTCGGCAATTACTCGGTACTCTAATTTGCTGAATTTTTAATCGCTTGTGTGTTATTTGCTTTAGAAAGGAAATATTATGATTTGTTTATAGAGATTCCAGAAAATTTAGGCTACGTTATGCTAAAATATTGGAAGCAGCTATGATATCTTATAGTAATATGACTACTACGACAACTTCTACTACTACTACTATTACTACTACTAATAATAATAATAAAAGTAATAATAATCATTATTATAATAATATAGTACTATTAGATATATATATATATATATATATATATATATATATATATATATATATATATAACGAAGAGGGAGATTAGAGCATAATATCATATATATATATATATATATATATAAATTTTGTTAATTTTTTTAAAGTTATACAATATATTAATCACTATTTCTTTCCCATATGGATGAGCTAATGCATATGTTCATTTTCGCTGTAAATCATCACCGATCAATATTGTGATTGTAACGCAATCTATCTGTACTTCACTTGAGTGTCAATAGACAGGATTTGTTATACTGAGGAAGCTCTGAATTCGTATTAGGTTAGCTAAGGCCGAAACTATAATTACAATACTGTGTATGGAAAAAATTGAAATATGGTAGCTAGAAATTTCCATTCATTATATTTCTTATTGTGGATGCATCATTATTTTGTTTTTTCTTGGCATATTTGCATACCAGACAATGTAATAATTCGAGTAATTAAGCGAAACATAGTTAGAACGGCATCTAATAACAAAAACTATTGCGCCATCACATGAGCTTCAGTTTGGCAACGAAAAGCAGTAGCATTGCGAAAAATACTAAGTCGGTGTTTATGGTGGTTTATTGTCCAAGTTGACGTTTCTGGATAAAATTAAGGTTTACATTCCTCCTATTTAGTATTTGGGTCGATATATAATTTGAAATATTGGAATATAAAGCGTTTAAGATCTGTATAGGCACGGTGATTTAGCCTGGATATTGGGTGGCTTTCTTTTTATGTACGATATTTTTGCATTTCAGCAGTGAATTAATCTTTATTCCATTGGTACAGTTAAGACTACCAACGTCAGCTGGAAGTCCAATGTGCGTTTCGTTACGATAATTTTTCTCTGATATTAAGGTGGTTCTCTCTTCTTTTTTAAATTCCTTGAATCTTGCACGTATATCATCACCTAATTATGGTGCTATTAGTGCGGAAAATTAGATCTCCGCAGTTATTATTTTTATCTTCGAAGTTGCCGTATTTCTTTGTGCCGTTAAGTTTAACGATGGCTCTGCTGAACTTACTAGCTAGGAGCGGTCAACTATTAAAGAAGAACACAGAGCTAGCCTTGTCAACCTGTTTTTTGACACAATTGCGTGAAATTGTTTGTATTGCCTCTGTCCGCTGATGGCGGTGTGCTTGGTGACATGCCTGTTGGATTTCTGTTTTAAGTCAAACCGAATTATGTACTTTATTGCAATCATTTTCATTTATTTATTCAAACTTGTTAGCAAATTATCTGGAATATAGCAACTTGAAATAATTCGAATATGGGAAAATAAGAGCATGATAATTTGATTGGTATTTGTATTGCATAATATATATTCCGAATTAAATTGTGGGTCTCGAAATTGACAATTAAATTAAAGGCCATCAAGTAAAACTTTATTAGCTGAACAGTCGGCATGCTTTTTAATGCTGTACATTTCACTGTTTTTACCAGTGAAACTCCTTTCTCTTGACATAACACCTTCAATGTCTCCTCGGAAAAAGAATATGTAAGTGTTAATCCCTAACTGCATGTCATAACAGCATGTTAAGGATTTGGAAATTTATATTTTATTTAAAATTTGCAAACGATCGTGATTTCTGAGTTGGTGGCTTGTATGTAATGTTATTAATTTTTGACTACCTTTTCCACCTTTTGTTTGCATCTTTTCACTAATGGCGACATTTTACAGAAATGCGCTTAAATTGTTTCTGTGTCAGGCAGAAGAAGACGTGAACGTATTTACAAAATGACCTAAATTCCTTTTGTGGATTGGAATTGCAGTTTGCCAATTTATGATTACAAAATAGTATCGCATTATCAACAGTATATCAGTAATGAAAATTTCTTAAAAGCGACAATGCTGTAATATATATATATATATATATATATATATATATATATATATATATATATATATATATATATATATATATATGCATTGAGTTTTGACCATCTGTTCACCTTGTCGGCTATTACGTATACGGATGCTTATATATATATATATATATATATATATATATATATATATATATATATATATATATATATATATAGTGTGTGTGCGTGTTTATACGAATATGTGTCTTTATTCCATTTTAAATACTCCCTTTAAATTGGATTTATGATTGGCGATTTTTCCGTGAGCTTCCAATCTGCTGAATTAATTATATTTGTACGCAGGTTTCTTTGTTGTTTAAATTCAAATAATGATGTTTTTTCCCATTTATATATCCGTGATGCTTCTAGATATAATCTATTGAAGCCGCCATCGATTATAGTTTACGTTTGCTACTGGTTCTGCAATCTTGCCGATCCTGGTTCCTTAAGTTTCAGCTTAAATTATATTTGCTTATGATCGGTACCTGCTAGCTGTTCACCAGTAGGACTATATGAGCTTTTTATTTACTCTTCTTTCGATATCATCATTTTTCTCTGATTTTGTAATCCTATTAGAACGTGTGGATACATTACTTGTTAATACTTTTTATTATCTATAAATTCATAGTATAATTCTTACTTTGGCTGCTTACGGAGGCGCTGTGTGTCATGTGCGTCTCTTGAAAGATAAATTTAATTGCGGACCTGGATTAATTGAAATTACCTGATCGGCGTTTTGACTAACTCAGCTTTCAATGTTCCAGTAGTTTCCTTTTTTGCAATATATTTCGGCCGAACTTACCGTAGGCCTTCATCAGTTGCATTTTGTTTCACAAGTTTAACAAACGAAACAAATGAAGCAAGCGCGTTGCGTCTCTTCGCTTTACCGCATTATCATGATTACGTTATCTTTAATCAAGCTAACTCATATATTTAATATGACTAATCGAAATTTGCTCATAATATTTATGGATTACCGATAGGAAAACGTAGAAAATATTCCAGTGCCTTAGTTTCCGGCATACTCGTTAGCTGGAATACGACACGTGAGGTCGCCAACCTATCACTTCGGTATTGTACATAGTTATAAACGATCTCATCCGAATGATAAGATTTTATCTTCATTTATATTTGATCGTACTTCATTTCTAATGGTTAGTGTGAACGATGTTGAAGACTTCGGAGGTCAAATCAGCACCAAGCCACAACGAAGACGAACTCAATGCGTTATAGGAAATGGGGATCAATCGGATCTTTGCAAAACTGATAGTGCATAGCGACAACCAACGATGGAAAATCGTGATATCTATCATTGTGAAGCCAGCACTTCGTAATCTTTCAAAAAAGTATACATTTTATGTTGAGATTAGCTGGACAGTTATAATACTTTATGGATTACCTAGTTTGTGAATCTTTGCTACACTTTACACTCTGGGCGCAATTGTATAACTTTCTATGAATGTTTGAATATGTTTCTGGTTCAATTCCACACCTTAGTGACTAGTTGCGTCCATATACTTGCAGAACTCTTATTTTTTGCCTAATAATTTAGTTTCCATTGAGCAAGCATTTTCTAATTTACGTGCAATATATTTAAGCTAAAGTTAGAAAGCGGCTTCGCTGTAATTGGCATTTAAGTGCTAACGATGAGTAAGAGTGTCTTATTTGCATATGCAGATGTAATTTCTCATAACATGCCAGGTAAATTATTCATTGAGCACTTCATACTTGAGGGCATAGCTTCTATATTTTGTGCACAGTAAACTCGAAAATGTTTGATCGTAAGGCCAACTCCACGGCCTAGGATTCACAGGTATTGTAGTAAACATTTTATCGAAGTAGAAGCCTTTCAATAGGGTGTCTGAAACGAAAGAAAGATGTTTGACGTATTTCAGGTCATGTCAAGGTTGATCCATGCAGACCAATTTGAATGTGGCTAAAAATCAGTTAGATTCAGTTTGACCTGTGTGGTCAGTAGAAAATATCTATATATTTATTCACACTAGGAATCATTATTTCTATCTCACACACACATCATGCATTCATGAGCATATATTACCTTTAACTAGGTTATATAAAACAATTAAGAAATAATAGATGTGTTACTCGTTTTCAACTCAATTTTCGCTAAGGCAACGCTAGGACAAGCTGATCCATTAGGTTTGTCCATTTATCCAAGCATTTATCTATTCGTGTATATTTCTCTCCGTACATATTAATTGTTTATTTGCGATTCTACGTATGCACACAGAGTGCTTTCATTTACTACATACATAAATAAATGCATTTACATATACTTTCACATACAGGAATAGATTAATCCATACAAAAATAAACACAAAACTATATATACACACATGCATACATATATATTCAAAAATACAAGTATACATAACCTTATAAACATATGTATGTATGCATAAATACATTCGTACATGCATTCCTATATATATATATATATATATATATATATATATATATATATATATATATATATATATATGCAACATACATACTCTGAAAACATATACACACATGAATGAATGCATGCATAAGTACACACAAAAATATACATGTACGTACACAAACAACTATATACGTATGTAGGTATGCACAAAAGACAAGCCGACATACATAAATACTTGCAGACATGTGTAAAAGATGATTTAAATAGCCTATATTACAGTTATAACTGTTTCATCATTAGAATATGTTTTTAATTTTTGTACCTTGAATTTTTGCTAATTTAAGTTGAGTGATTATACAGTGCGAATTAATCAATTGACTAATATAAGAAATGATTTTTTGATATATTCCCTAAACGGAATTTGAGTTTAACTGTTTGTATTGTTAGTTGTATTACCTATTTGTATATATATATATATATATATATATATATATATATATATATATATATATATATATATAAAATAACAAAACTACTGCCAGCCAACTGGTTAAATACAATGGGATTGGTGTTTACTTCAAGTTCGCAAACTTGATTTAAAGAATTGTTACGACCACCCGCGCAATCAATTATTATTTAAATTGTATTGCCTATATATGTATATGTGGCGAAAGCTGCAAACAGTTAATGTTCGTGAGTGCATAGAAATTGTGCAGCCGACATTTCCAGTCAAGTTCAATGTATGCGAGGCTGCTAGAGGTGAGAGCCGCATATCTAAATTTGATTTCCATATATATATATATATATATATATATATATAATACGTCTTGATCCTCGATAATCAGTTTGCCGTCGTACTCTGATGATGATTTATGGTTCAGCTCATAATAATACGCGTCGCAATATAAGACACCAACGTGAGCGCAGTCTATAAGACGATCTTGGATCCTTTTGGACTAGAGAGGATGAAGAAATGGAAGAAGCGTTCGCGTCAGGTAATAGTCGCTGTTTGTTTCAATTTATTCGCGTAACAGGTCTGAGAAAATTAAAAATTAGTGAAACTATGAATGATTGTGACAAATATATAATAACCGATAAAATAAATCATTTTGATAGGTTGGCTGAACACTTCAAAGATCAATTTTCTTGGGCACCCGTGTCAGTTCCGATTCCCGAAAGCATGGCTGTATCAACAGTGTTGAATGTTAATCTCGAAGAACTATCAGAGTTAGTAATACGGGATGAAGTCCCATCTCTTTAACGTTGCAAAGTCACAGGCCTTGATGGTTTGCTTCCGGGATTATTTAAGTATGGCAGCGATATAATTTCGGGAGCATTGACTAAACAATATCATAATATATGGAAAGAGGAGTTCGTACTACTTCATTCGAAAGAGTCGACCATCATTCCTATCTTCCAAATGGGCATTCGTAATTCGTACGATAACCAAAGTGGTATAACCTTAACTCCAGTCGTGGCTAGAATATTTGCTACGATTATCCTACGTCGTCTTAGCACTTCACGTGAATCAAACACTAGAAAAGAGCAGGTCGGTTTCCGCTCAGGGCGAGGTTGTATACTTAATATTTTTACGTTAATGCAAGTTCTTGAACAGAGACATTCATATCACCGTCCCACAATAGTCGTCTCTCAAGACTTCAGGGTTGAATTTGAATCGGTGAATCGCAACGTTTTATTCCATATTCTACCGAAAATCGGTGTTCCCACAAAATTTGTTAATATAATACGCGCTCTCCACAAATATTTCTGGTCGCGTTAAGGTTTACAACGCCAAAGCTGTCCATTTCCACCTTTTCGTTTAATCTTGTAATCGATGCTATTATAAACAACAATCTTATAAGCGTTCAGGATGCAGGCGTTGAAGTTCACTCGCGCGGTAAACTAGTTGATTTTGGCTATGCAGACGGTATCGTAATATTATTTGACACTCGAGATTCTGCTTAGGCCACCTTGAATAGATTAGCAGACTGTGTTCCGTCTCGGTATGAAATTAACACCCTCTAAATATAAGATACTTTTACAGGATCACCCACAACTTACTCCAACTCTGCGACTGCAGAATGAAGATCTAGACATAGTTGACAGGTTTACATATCTTGGGAGCTCTATCAATAACTTAGGCAATGTCTGACGAGGTGAGAATGAGAATCGCGAAAGCTGGAGTAGCTTTCTCGAACCTTCGCCATTTATGGAGAAATGCGACTATTTCACTCTACCTTAAAGGTAGTGCTTATTATGCATCTGCATGCGCAGTGAAACTTGGCCTCTAAGAGTTGTTGACTCTAGAAGCTGACAGGCATTTGACCATCGTTGTTTGATAAACATTGCACATTTTGGTTACCAACAACGAATAACCAACGTTGACATCCGTAGACATATTTTTGTCTCTGCCAACAAGGGCTCCCCGTTAGAAAATCAGATAAGGCTCAATAAATTTTGTTGGCTTGGTCACGTTTTGCGTGTACCCTCAATTCGATTGCCCAGTAGATCTACGTTTTCTCATCCAGCACTAGATTTTTGTAAGAAACAAGTTGGGCAGATTTTGACATGGCAGAAACAATTGAAGTCACTTACATCCAAATTGGGTAATATAGAACCAACTCGTCTGCTAAGATTGGATCCACGCGCGCATCACAATTCTTGATTAGAAACGCTTCGTAATATGGCATCGAATCGAGCTTATTGTCGATCTTGTTGCGAATGTCTAGTAGAATAATCTTCGTAACTTTCGTTTCTTAGTAGGGCAAAGTTAGCTGCGATGTTTGGTTTTGTTTATGACGTGATGCAGTTAAACGCACTAGGAAGCTTTATTTCTGATGATAGCTTTGCCCTAAATCTGACTTGGTCATAATGGTATTGTGTAGAGGTTTATTCTGCCTCACTTCTGTGAGTTATCTTGATATATATACCCAGAGTAACCAGATACACACACTCTCGCTCTCTCTGTCTGTCTTTCTCTCTCTCTCTTTCTTTCGTAAATCTCACTAATAATTAGTATGCCTAAATTATTATTTTTGCCGTTATTTATAATCCTTTGTTTCGTTATTTGTGGTTATATGGCATTGAAACATTAGTCACTTTTGGCTTTTGTATGGCTGTGCATGATTATGATAATGACGAAGTATTCTGATGATCATCATAGAAGGTCAAAATGCGTCAATACGTGTGTCTGACTGTAGTTTTATTATGTTGCTCGACAACTGGTTAAATACATTGTGATTGATGTTTATTTCAAGCTCGCGCACCTGATTTAAAGAATTGTCGCCACCACCTACGCAATCATTTATTGTTTATTTGCATTACCCATATATATGCGGCGAAAGCAGCAAACAGTTAATGTTCTTAACTGAACCGAAATTGTGCTGCGGACATTTCGAGTCACGATCATTATATGCGAGACTAATAGGGCTGATAGCCGCATATCTAATTTTGCTATCCATATGTATGTATTACGGTTTGATCTTCGCTGGTCAGTTTGTCGTTGTACTCTGATGATGATCATGGTAGGTCGAAACGCGTCAATACGTGTGTCTGACAGTAGGTTTGCTATGTTAAATACTGTTTGTTGCGGAGAACTAATATATATGCAAGTATGTATCAGGTGTTGCGAACCTAGTAACATATTAGTTCAGTTGTGACCAGAAGGATAAACCGAAGACAGCATGAACGGAAAGTATAATCTCATGCACATTCGTTTCGTGCTCACTGGCGACTCATAAGTAGGAGCCGGTATTAGGCCCTTTACGCACTATATATTTGGATATCTAACTGTAATGTAAATGTGGTAAATGATATCGATCAAGGCCAGAATTTATGGACTTTACAGGCACGTAACAGGTGTCTGCGATAAATCAGTCTGTAATTCTCAATTTCCTGGTCGGACTATAGCATACCATTGAGGTCCATCATGTTGGTACCATGTACGGACCTCGGCAACCATACTGTTAGTACCATGTATCTTTGTCGGTACTCCATAAGTGTTGGAATCGGGTACCTGACACAATAGGACCATAGTGATGGTATCATGTACAGACTCGGTATCATAGTGCATCAATATACTATATATATATAGCTATAGTATATAGTATCATATATATACCTGATATAAATAATATAGAGTGAGTTAACTTTCAAGTCGTATTGTCGAGACTTTATATGATGTTAGCTTCACTACTGCAGGCTTACACATCTGGTTTAGAAGATTTTACCGTCCAATTATCCAACATTCCTCACCAAAAAATAGAGTGGGTAAAGTGTGTAATACCGGCTTCTACTGATGATTCTCCAGTAAGCACAAAACAAATGTGCACGAGATTATACTTTCCGTTAATGCTGCCTTTAGTTTATATTTCTGGTCACAATTGAATTGATTTGTTTCTAGGTTCGCAACACCTAATACATACTTGCATATATATTAGTTCTCCACCACAAACAGTATATATTCAGGTATGTTGAACACCAATCCCGTACAGTAAATAATTAGAGCACATCGGTTAACTGACTGACAAATAAAATGGATTCGCAACACCTCATATATACTTGTTTTGCTATGTTGTTCGACAAGTGGTTAAATACAATAAGATTGGTGTTTACTTCAAGCTCGCAAACATGATTTAAAGAATTGTCAACACCACCTGCGAAATCATTGATTTTTTATTTGTTTGTACTATGTCTAACTCATCATATTCTTTAATTGAGTGCTATTACACTTTTTAAATCAAATATGTAACTTGATGTAAACACCGATCCTGTTTCATTTACCGAGTCTTAATTAAAGCGAAATTGCCGTCAGCCACAGGTACTGACGACTTTCGATTTTCTATGATCATCATCACAGCACGATGGCAAACTAAATAGCGACGATCAGACCGCAATGCATTTGTAAGGACTGCAAAATTAGATATGCATCTCTCACCTCTAGTTGTCCAGCTTGACTGGAAATTTCTAATTTTATTATCCTTATATATGCATTACTGTCTGATCATCGCTAGCCATTTTGCCATTGTGCTGTGATAATGATCGTAGAAGATCGAAATTTTTCAGTACGTGTAACTTGTGAAATACAATTGGAATTATCATTATATCAAGATCGCAAACATGATTTAAATATTTGTCATTACCACCCGCGCAATCAATGATTGTTTATTTGTATATTTTGGCTTGTTGTTTGGAAGTTCCGACATTTTTAATTTTCATTTATGAAATATGTTTATAAACACGACAAGGTAGGTCGAAATGAAGATTTTTTGTCTATGAGAAATGATCAGATTTCTCAAAGCACACCTTCATACAATTCTCTCATGTAGTGTGTGTAATGCGTACTTGAATTTCTATGAAGGAATTGTGATTAATTGGGGCGCTAAGAAATCCAGACGCTTACGTGGCTTCTGTTTAGCCAGTAACGTCATGAAGTTAGAAGAATAATGGTTTATGTAAGAGGGAGAGATAGATAAAAGTTTTTATTTTCTGACCTGGTGATTGACAGTGTATGCTCCTTAAGAATGTATGCATTGTGTTCTTCACTGAGAGTAAGCAAAATGTTATATTTCACTCTGTACGTCTTACCCGTAGCACAGGTCTCTATCGATTCCTAGAGCTTTTGATATGTTTATTAAAATTATTAATAATAATAGCATTCTTGTCGCAATTTTATTTGTCTCTAACATAGTGCTGATGTTTTCTGCTCCTGTTGATGTTAATAAAACAGGAAACAAATCAATCATCAGATCGTTTTCAAGGCGGTAGACAAATTCGTGTGCATGTAGAATATTTTAGGGCAAATGACAACGCAGACATTGATGTTTTATTTTATAATTTTTCTATGTTAATAAACAATTATCTAGACACACGAAGCCAATTAAATGCGGAGTGTTCTTTGTAAGCATTACAAGTTTTTCTGCCATAAATATCCAGTTAAACTTGACAAAATTTTGTTGCGAAGCGGCAGGTCAGCTTTTTAACATTACCCTTTTGTACAATAAATGTTCGTTACATTCCCGGTCAACGTACGTACACATTTTTAAATAGTAGGGTTGCAAGTCTAGGCCATTGTTTTTTGCCTTCGTTGTCGTTATTTTTGTTTAAAAATCTCTTTGTTTACCTTTATCGTAGTTCAAAAGGATTTCACGTTGGAAAATGAGCGACAGTTCTTGCCCTCTGAGGCCGAGCTGTATTTTGAAGGCTATTGCTGGAACTTCCTGAACTAATGCTCTAACCTAACTTATTTGCTGAATTTGCTGCATTACAATTTTAATTTTATCATAGCTCGCGAGACATCGGATTCTTTCTACTTCAAAAAAGCTAAATAAACACGAATTTTTTTAGCTGATTATATCCTGTTTATTTTTAGCATCGTTTGAATCTTTGGCATAAACGTACATGTGTTACGCTTTGATACCATGAAAGAATTGCCATCAATACCTTATCCGTCGTGTTTCAAGTCAGTGGTTTCTAATTTTAATTTGCTATGAACTAACTCATGTCGTAAAGAATTTTGTTGGCTAGGAATCCAATCTTAAAGCATATAATAAGGCACTAAATAAGAATACAATTATTAGTTTTAAGTTAGACACATTATGAAGAAATAACATATGCTATGAAATACTTATTTTATTTATTATAATCAAGGTTGCGGTCTTGATATAAGCACCTTACCCACTAATTACTTTCATATGCCAGTATAAACTAAGAATTTTATAGTGTAGAAAAGTAAATTCATCCAGTAAACCGGTTTCGTCCTTATTGGGAACTCATCATGTACTGGCCAGAATTTGCCGCGGACAGGGCTCGAACCTGGGCACGTCTGCTTCGGAATCTGGTGCTATAGCAACTGAGCCACTCTGTCGCATACTATACAAAATTATCAGTCTTTCTGCACTATACAATTTTTAGTTTATACTGGCATATGTAAATAATTTATGAGTAAGGTGCTTATATCAATACCGCAACCTTGATTATAAAATTGTTATCACCGCCCGCGCAACCAATGTTCGTTTACTTATTTTATTTGTTTCATTGTAGAACATTTTAGTTGGGCCTGTTTATTTTTATATTTTTTTTATAAACTGAATTGTCTGCTTTATTTTTATGAGGTTACAATGCAAATAAATAAGTACAAATTATGCACAATGAATGGATTTACTGGATTAACAAGTGTTCAGAAGTAGTTTTAATTCTCAATTTTTGTGAAATCTGGCATATCTTGAAATCAATAGTGTTGACACCATTTACCAACTCGGCAACCATAGTGTTGGTAACATTTATAGGCGTAGAGTATATTATGTGTAGTGAGTTGGCCTTGAAGTATCATTATCGAAGATTTTATACTAAGTTATCTACACTACTTCTGATATACACATTCGTTTAGGAGATTGTTTTGCCCAATTGTCCCACATTTCCTGACCAAATATATAGTGGACATAGAGCATGATACCGCCTCATACTGATGAGTCGCCAGTAAGCATGTAACAAATGTGCACATAAGGTTAAGCCTATCTTTCACGCTGATTTGGGTTTATCATTCTGGTCCTATTTAAACAAATGTTGCTAGATGCGAACATCTATTACACAATATATATATATATATATATATATATATATATATATATATATATATTAGGTGTCCGCATTAAACAGTATATAAATTATGCACGTTTTGCTAAAAATTAGCACGGAAGTGCATGAAGATGCACAAGTGCGTGTAAATACGTACAAATTACCAGTATACGTTTAATTAATGCACAACATTATTATTTTTATCTGCCAAAAAAAATAATATGGTCAAACGAATATTGGTTGCGCGGATGGCGATAACACTTAATATATTTCAAGTTCGCAACCTTGATTATAGTAGATAATATGATTAAAAGGTTTGGCGATGTCATTTCTTACCTGATAAGCATGTTGACATCCATTCGATTAGTAGTCAGATTTGGTGAAGTTATGGCTTCGACTATGGCACTGTTGTTGTCTCTTTTTGTGTGAAATTTGAATTGCTTTTCATTTTTCCTTTGAGTAATTATGTATTAGATTTTGCGTGTCTTGTAAGCAGCTAGTAAAAATAGGACCAGAGGGATATGCCTGCTGCATTAGCCACCCTTGAAGCCGAGTCACTCAATTTATATGAAACTGATCTACTACTGATGTAATACAAATACGTAAATGTGATTTAATTGTCTAACTGCCCCACGTGAGATCCGCCAGTCATAAGTTCAATTGAAGTTGTTTAAACGAAACTTTTCACCTCATTTTTCACTTGTCTATATTTTATGTGTTGAGCAGCCTGTTGAGGAAGACAGTCTGAAAAAAATTGGACGGCAAACAGAATAACTGTGTGCGATATATCAAGGATCAGTTATTTGTACAACATCCTGCCGCGCAAAACGTTATTTAATTTTTTTTACATTCTTTTCAAAAGTGCACTACTTGGCCACCTGGTTCGCTGCTGTGTTGCCGCCCTGTAAGGATAGATTGGCTTTTTGGCATAAGAAGTGGTTATTAGTTTTTTCAACCAAATTAAAAATGTGACCTTTTTTAGTTAAGTTTTGCTAGTATTTTATAAAAGATATGTGGCTAAAATGTGTTATCAATTTTCAGATTTATTGGCATAAGCACTTTAGGCAAACAGTTTCACTGCAAAAACAGTGACAACCAAACTTAATGCCCGCATAGGTACGCTTCGGAATAGTTTTTTTTGCTTTGTTTCTTTCTGGTTATTAGATGTTGAATACTGTTTGCATTAATTCGCTTTATAGTTACATTGTCTATGTTATGGCTAACACCAGATTGTTCCCAGTTCATTGTCTTTAGAAAATGTTTTAGAAACCTTTTTGGATATAAACACATGGCTTAAGAGCGACCTAATCAATCAGATGCGATATTGCGTTTAAACAATTTCATTTATACTTCTGACTGGTTGGTCTCATAATAGCTATCATACCTTTTACCAGATTGGTGCGCTTTACGAAAGTATGTATGTATGTAACTTCTGTGTACAATAAACAAAATGAAATTAAAATGGATTCTTTTTAATTTACCCTTTAAATGGGTTAGAACATTTGCTTTATACTTACTGTGTGATTTGACATAATGGAGTCTGTCCTCACGTTTTAGTGTTGGGAGCCAAATAAATCAAGCGTACATAATAACTTCGTTCCATGGTAAGCGATAAAATTAAAGAGACGAACACTGCAAAAGTGAAATTTCAAGCACACAAATAAATTTATACTGAGAACTACTTTGCTTAATAACAGATGCTGACATTTTATTATATATGCATTTAAACAATTATTAATTGTGCAAGTGGTCACAATATCTATTCAAATCTAGTTAGTGACCTTTAAATAAACACAAAACTCGTTGTATCCTATCAGTTGCACTACGTAGTAGAAATACCGTCATTAGTGCGTACTGTCATCACAGAAGGTCGACCTTCCATGATCATCATCAGAGTACGACGGCAAACTGACTATCGAGGATCAAACCGCATTGAGTATATATGGCAATCAAATTTAGATATGCGACTCTCACCTCTAGCAGTCTCGCATACATTGAACTTGACTGGAAATGTCGGCTGCACAATGTCTATGCAGTCACGAACATTAACTGTTTGCAGCTTTCGCCACATATACATATATAGGCAATACAATTTAACAATAATTGATTGCGCGGGTGGTGGTAACAGTTCTTTAAATCAAGTTTGCGAGCTTGAAGTAAACACCAATCCCATTGTATTTAACCAGTCGTCGAACAACATAACAAAACTACCGCCAGCCGCAACGCACTGACGCGTTTCGACCTTCCATGATCATCATCAGAGTACGACGGCAAACTGACTATCGAGGATCAAACCGCATTGAGTATATATGGAAATCAAATTTAGATATGCGACTCTCACCTCTAGCAGTCTCGCATACATTGAACTTGACTGGAAATGTCGGCTGCACAATTTCTATGCAGTCACGAACATTAACTGTTTGCAGCTTTCGCCACATATACATATATAGGCAATACAATTTAACAATAATTGATTGCGCGGGTGGTGGTAACAATTCTTTAAATCAAGTTTGCGAGCTTGAAGTAAACACCAATCCCATTGTATTTAACCAGTCGTCGAACAACATAACAAAACTACCGCCAGCCGCAACGCACTGACGCGTTTCGACCTTCCATGATCATCATCAGAGTACGACGGCAAACTGACTATCGAGGATCAAACCGCATTGAGTATATATGGCAATCAAATTTAGATATGCGACTCTCACCTCTAGCAGTCTCGCATACATTGAACTTGACTGGAAATGTCGGCTGCACAATTTCTATGCAGTCACGATCATTAACTGTTTGCAGCTTTCGCCACATATACATATATAGGCAATACAATTTAACAATAATTGATTGCGCGGGTGGTGGTAACAATTCTTTAAATCAAGTTTGCGAGCTTGAAGTAAACACCAATCCCATTGTATTTAACCAGTCGTCGAACAACATAACAAAACTACCGCCAGCCGCAACGCACTGACGCGTTTCGACCTTCCATGATCATCATCAGAGTACGACGGCAAACTGACTATCGAGGATCAAACCGCATTGAGTATATATGGAAATCAAATTTAGATATGCGACTCTCACCTCTAGCAGTCTCGCATACATTGAACTTGACTGGAAATGTCGGCTGCACAATTTCTATGCAGTCACGAACATTAACTGTTTGCAGCTTTCGCCACATATACATATATAGGCAATACAATTTAACAATAATTGATTGCGCGGGTGGTGGTAACAATTCTTTAAATCAAGTTTGCGAGCTTGAAGTAAACACCAATCCCATTGTATTTAACCAGTCGTCGAACAACATAACAAAACTACCGCCAGCCGCAACGCACCGACGCGTTTCGACCTTCCATGATCATCATCAGAGTACGACGGCAAACTGACTATCGAGGATCAAACCGCATTGAATATATATGGCAATCAAATTTAGATATGCGGCTCTCACCTCTAGCAGTCTCGCATACATTGAACTTGACTGGAAATGTCGGCTGCACAATTTCTATGCAGTCACGAACATTAACTGTTTGCAGCTTTCGCCACATATACATATATAGGCAATACAATTTAACAATAATTGATTGCGCGGGTGGTGGTAACAATTCTTTAAATCAAGTTTGCGAGCTTGAAGTAAACACCAATCCCATTGTATTTAACCAGTCGTCGAACAACATAACAAAACTACCGCCAGCCGCAACGCACTGACGCGTTTCGACCTTCCATGATCATCATCAGAGTACGAAATTTTCAGTCAAGTTCAATGTATGCGAGACTGCTAGAGGTGAGAGTCGCATATCTAAATTTGATTGCCATATATACTCAATGCGGTTTGATCCTCGATAGTCAGTTTGCCGTCGTACTCTGATGATGATCATGGAAGGTCGAAACGCGTCACTGCGTTGCGGCTGGCGGTAGTTTTGTTATGTTGTTCGACGACTGGTTAAATACAATGGCATTGGTGTTTACTTCAAGCTCGCAAACTTGATCTAAAGAATTGTTACCACCACCCGCGCAATCAATTATTGTTAAATTGTATCACAGAAGGTCGTCGTAACGTGTCAGTACTTGTGCGAGATGGTTGTATTGTAGTGTATTAAGTCTAGTTAAGTAAAATTATGCTAGTGCTTACCTCAAGTCCACAATCTTCCTTTACATATGTGTTATCACCTCCCGCGAAATATATGATTTTTCAATCGAATACCTTATATCAGAAGCAAGTTTTTGAAATCTCATTTAAATATAAATCGTTTTACAATGTTTTTTTCTCTTTCGATGTGGCAACTATTTGAAATTAATGCCGGCATAAGTGGTTTCTCTGTTGTTGAATGATGAATTCGGTGCTCAGGACAGTTTATTTTATTGAAAAATAGGAATTCACTCATAATATTGATTTGTATTAATATTGAAGAACTGCGTTCTTATAAATAGCTTATTTCTTACAATCATATGCTCGAGCTTGATATGAATGCCAACCTTATTGTACATAACCAGTCTTATATTATGGAAGGAGTTCGTAAAATTTTAACTGAAATTATTTGTTGTTTGTGCGACCATGCATTCTTGTATATTTTTTACGACAAATACCAAAGTTTAGTGATCTACATTCACTGATAGGTTGTAGGGTTATGCAATAAACATGTCGGAGAACAAATCTGTACCAACTTTCCTGCCTACATGCCTATCTGTTTTTACCGACTCGCTCATTTACGATGGCGAGTTTCACATAAGCTGGTATATATTTGTTCTAAGTATACCACGTCTAGCCAGGTTATGTTTCTTTAAAATCTTATTACCTTTCGTCGAACTACACCTTTTTTCTGGATACTTTTCTGCCTGAGGTGCATTTCGTTGCAGCCGTAAAAATTCATATGTAAATGTTTTTTAATCTAATTAATCGATATGAGAATTTGCTTCGACTTTTTTCAACCATCGATACGAATGTGTAGCAATTAGGAAAAAACTTGATTTACAATTAAACTTTGCTTCAAATTCGAATTTTAGCTTCATTGTGACGAGATGGCTACCATGATCTAGTTTTTTTACTAAGTGTGAATGACATTGCCAAATTGGCTCTATTTCTTTAAGAAATACAGTTCCTTATGTAAGTTGATAACAGTGAAAATGCTAACAAAGCGTCTAAGCTCTAAACTAAATTTAAGTGGACGTTCACTCTCAAACGTTTTCTAATAATAATAGAACGAATCACCAAGTTGACGGCATATGCCTAATCAATTCAGATTTTTATTTCAATCCATTTTACAACTGCAAAATTCGTTTACTCTTAGCCAATTTACGCTAAATTCAAAAGCCTAGTCAGGAAGAGCACATTCACCCTCGATCTTTTTCATAAGTAAGCACAATTTTGAGTAGATGATGTCATTAAATCAACAGAACTTTCCTTAAAAGATTTAATTTTCATTAGATCTGGAAACGCAAAATATATGGCCGTATTCAATGGAATTTAAGACAATTTACAGTTATACCTTCTGAAATTTTTTAGCTTGCCAAGTTTCCGCTGTGTTATTTCATACGTTGTTTTTATTAAGTTAGCTGCGTTAATCAAAATTACTTTTTAATGAAAGACTTTCTAGCGCTCATTGAACGAATTCCTTAATTAAACGTCGTGTTGTGCATTGTTTACTTTTTTGCCTTTACAGACATTGTACTTCTCTCAGTGTGGTTTTGAAGATATTACATATCTCCGATGTTGCATTGCCTTTAAACTGACTTGACCGTAATGGTGTTGTTAAGAGTTCTAGTCTGCCTCATTTCTTTGTGCTATCTAGGTAAATGTACTCTTATTAACTGGATGTTCATCCTCATAGATCACTGATATTTTTAATTATTACTGCTTCTATATTTAGTAATTTTAATTGTTTGTTTTTTATTTTAGTTTATTTTATTGTATTCTTCTCATGGTTATATGGCAGTGAAGCATCAGTTACTATCGACTTTTTTATTGCTATCCGTGATGATGATGATGGTGATGACATGTTTCCGTGTATGCATTATCCAAAGCCTGTTTAGTAACAGGTTATTTCACACCGAGCTTCGAGGATATTCCATTGTTAGCATAATCAGATTTTTAATCCCATCGAAAAATGCGATTCATGCTGATTGCTATATCCTCCTTATCGAATATGAACTAACTTTTTTTCTAGACACGCCACGCTAAACACACTGGTGCTTTCTGTTTTTGTGCTACTACTCTGTGCAGTATATGATAGTTAAATATCGGTGCTTCACTTGCTTCGAAACGAGAATGATACTTTTAGGCGCGAATCGATGAATGACCACATTGTTAACAACATCATTTCTGCTTAACACGTGACAAAATATTGCATAGTAACTTGTACTTGTTAAGCTGATTAGAATATTAATATCGAGTAGTTAAGTTTTATTTTGACAACAATCACTCGCGTCATTAAATTTGCACTGTTTACCTATGCACACCACTAAACAAATAATGCAATAATTCACATCTACAGTTGTTTCGTGGAGGTTTGGCACCCAAATATAACAACGTTAGACAATTAAATATATCGTTAGTTGTCTATTTCACTTCAATATACGTGGCGAACTTGAAAGGCTATACTTTCACTGTAAAATAAATCTATTCTATGTTCTACTTTACTCAAATCAATATAAGGTGTTTGTACTAAGAATAGGTAAACGTGTACTACTCTGACCTGACTTTTGTATTACTGAACATTTTTAATGTTTATCCGTAAATTGTAATGTCGCCTTTGCTTAAAATGTGACGAAATTTAGTACTACACAGCAAATATAACGCTCTTATTGCATTGCATGGCAGCGCAGTCAGTTTTTTCTGAATATTAGTTTTGTATTCTAAGTATTTCTTTGTTTTGCTAAATTTTGATAGTGCATTGTGGAGGCAATTACATTATAAGAAAGGTTTCATGATTTTACTGACATACGGGAATGTTAGAGAGCAAATATTGCTCTACATTAGTTTTAGAAGGGAATAATTATAATATTAATAGATTATTCTGACATTTAAGCAATGAAAGACTGCATATACGGTCAATAATATTATTTGAATAAAGTTTTCAATCTTGAAACAAATATTAACAGGGCAGGGTCGTTCAGTTGTTAGAGTACCAGATTCCGATGCAGATGTGCCCAAGTTGGAGCCCTATCCGCAGAAAATTCTGGACAGTATGTGATGAGCTCCTAGTAAGGACGAATCCGGTCTACTGGATGAATTGCCTTTTCTACACTATGCAATACTTAGTTTATACTGACAAATTTATGTAAATAATGGTTCCATTGTTTATATCAAGATCGCAACCTTAATTAAAGCAAATAACAACACCATTTGGATTATTCAGTGGCGCAGCATAACAATGAGCGACTATTAAAACAACTTGGACAACAAGGAGCTCTTGCAGGTACGTTGGATAAGTTATAAATTGATCTATGTTGCGTATCAAAAATCAGAATACAGGATCCTACGTGCTTTACATAACTGGGTACACCATACTTATCTATGCGTTATTGCTTTCGAACATCTGGTTCCACAGAGTTTTCTTAAGACGGTAAATGGGACGTGTTTATTTCCCTTAGCACACGAGCTGAAGCTTGCTTAACTGAATGGATCCCTGTAAGTAGCCGACTTTGTGCGGCACGTTTAAACAAATTTACTAAAATCAATGCAATAAACCGTAATCAACGCTGCACTTTTGTTGTACCTGCATATGCTCCTACCAATTGTAGCACAGACGAAAACAAGGACGCATTTTACCCAGAACTTGGCTGCTTACTCAGTAGAGCACGAAGTTCAGATATAGTCTTGGTTATTGGTGACATGAATGCCCAAGCTGGGCGCTTAAGCAACGTAGAATTTCATTTAGGTGAAAGATACACTTTAAGCTCGAAGCGCAACGATAATGGTAAACGGCTTTTGGATAGCTGCGCGAAACATAGGTTATATTTAAGCATTAACAACTTCAGATGTTGTGTTAGACATTAGCTACTCTACTGCAGGTTTACACATTCGTCTAGGAGATTGTATCGTCCTATTATCCCACATTCCTCACCGAAATATATAGTGGTTAAAGGGCGTAATACAGGATCCTACTGATGGGTCGCCAGTAAGCACGAAACGAATGTGCATGAGATTATACTTTCCGTTTCTGTTGCCTTTGGATTATCCTTCTGGTCACAACTGAACTAATTTGTCACTAGGTTCGCAACACCCAATACATACTTGCATATATATTAGATCTCCGCAACAAACAGTATTAAACTGTTATATATTGAGTTGAATGATGTCATACTTACCGCGAAATGGGATAACTGATATCGATCAAGGCCAGAGTGTAGGGATTTACTGGAGTAACAGGTATTCAGAAATAGATGTAATTCTCAATTTCTGTGAACTATAACATATATAGATATCCATTATGTTAGTTCCAGGTACCGACTGATAAACCATAGTGTTAGTACCATGTAGTTAGTTAGTTAGTTAGTTAGTTAGTTAGTTAGTTAGTTATTTAGTTAGTTAGTTAGTTAGTTCTTGGTGTTAATTTCACTGTTTTTTAAATTAATTTTTTTATTATTTATTTTTTTATTTATCTATTTATTTCTCCAGTTAATTATTTATTTCATAATGAATTAGTTTTATAGTATGTTAGTTATTTAGTTCGTTACTTGGATAGTTAGGCAGTTATTTAATAAGTTAGTTTGTTATTTAGTTAGTTACTGAATTCGTTAATTAGTTATTAATTTTTTTTGTTATTTAGTTAGTTGCTTTGTTAGTTAGTTTGTTACTTTGTTAATTATTTAGTCTGTTAGTTTATTACCTAAGTATATAATTTATTAGTTAATTAATTAGTATTCTAGATATTTAGTAAGTTAGGTAGTTAGTGATACGCCTGGTTAGTTTGTTAGTTAGGTAGTTTTTTAGTTTCTTCTTTTGGAAGTTAATAATATATGAAGTTACTTAGTAAGCTTTCTATTTATTTCGTGACTTAGTGAGATATTTAGACATTCATTTAATTAGTAGTCAGACAAATAATTAGCCAAATATTTCTTGAAGGAATTTCTATATTACGAACCTGAATTAATTGAAATTACCTGATCTGCGTTTTGACTAACGCAGTTTCGTGAAATGCAACTGATGATGGCCTACGGTAAGGTAGGCCGAAATATTTCACTAAAAGAAAATTACTGGAACAATGAAAGCTGCGTTAGTCAAAACGCAGATAAGGTAATTTTAAATAATTAGCTAGTTAGTAAATGAATTAGTTAGTTAATTAAATAATTAGTTATTTTGTTTATAAGTTAGTTAATTAATTAATCAGTTATTTTAATATTTATTTAATTAGTTAGTTCATTAGGTATTTAGTTATTTATTTTTTTAATTTATTTATCTGGTTTTTATAATTTCCTTTAGTTAGTTATTTAACTATTTAAAAAGTTATTTATTTGGTTCTTTGGTTTAATAGCTCATAATTTAGTTCACTATAACGTTAGTTAATTGTTCCGTTGGTAAGTTAGTTGGTAATATAATCAGTTAGTCTGTGCTTTAGTTACTTAATTACTTGGTTATATGGCTTGTTAATTATTTAGTTTGTTACATTTTTGTTTATATATTTCGTTAGTCAGTTATTAATTTTTTTTATTCACTTATTTAGTTTGGTAATTAGTTAGTTAATTAGTTAATTATTTAGTTAGTTAATTGCTTATGTAAGAAATTTGTTTTTTAACTTATTTGGTTGATAGAAAGCTAGTTACTGATATACCTAGTTAGTTAGTTAGATAGATCGTTATTTATTTCATTCGTTTGTTAGTTATTTAATTATATATTTAGTTATTAAATAAGCTTTTTATTTGGTTTCTGACTTAGTCAGATTTTTAGCCTGTTATTTAGTTAGTAAGGTTTTTTAAATAATTAACTAGGTAATTAGCTAATTATTTCTTTCATTAAATATTTAGTTAGTAAGTTATTGAGTTACTTAGTTTGTTTCTTTGTTTATTCTGTATAAAAGTTAATTAGGTAGGTTGTCGGTTATTTAAATATTTATTTAGTTTTCTTGTTCGGTAGCTATTTAATTATTTATTTTGATATTTATCTTGCTGTTCTTCTATTACTCTGTTAGTTAGTTTGTTATCTAAATGTTTAAATAGTTATATATTTATCACATTTGTTAATAAATTTGTTACTTAGTTCGCTATTAAGTTAGTTATTTAGTTAATTCGTTATTTGGTTAATAGCTTACGTAGTTATTTATTTAGTTAATTGTTTATATAGTTAGATAATTACTTAATAAGTTAGCTACGTAGTGGGTTATCCAGTTATTTATTCAGGTAGATATTTATTTAATTAGTTAGTTTGTTATCCAGTTAGTTAATTAGATATTTATATATTTTGCTAGTCATTTACTAATTATCTTTTAAGTTGCTTTGTTAGAAAATTAATATGTTATTTAGATATTTCATTAACTAGTAATTTATTTTTTTGGATAGTTATATAGTAATTCTGATTGGCTGTTATTTCATTGTTTATCAGTTAGATATTTAGTTATTTAATAAGTTCATGAGTTCGCTTCTTAGTTCGTTATTTAGTTGGTTATTTAAACAGACATTTATTTATTCAATAATTCTGTCAGTTCATAATGTTATTTATGTAGTTAATTTTTGGTCAGTTAGCTAATGAGCCTTTGATCAATTTCTTTCGTTTATTAATTTTTTAGTTCATTTTTTTAGTTGGTATGTTAAAAATTTAATATTTTGCATATTCTTTAATCATTTTTAAAATTTTTCTTTGTTAATTTTATTTTTTTGGCTTTTTTGGCCTGGTGCTTCTTAAGTTAGATTGTCCACGTCTTTTTTTAGATTTAAGTAAACATTATCTTTGGATTTTGATCGATTTTTTTCAATTCTTAGTATCATTTTGTGTTTTTTTCTCTATCTCTTATTGCAGCCTAATTAGCACATATATTTTATTACCTCAAAATTGTTCACCCGATTTTTGTTTATTCTGAAGAATTGCGCAATCTTTATCATTTTCATGTCACGTTATGTTGAAAGCTTTCTCATTTCTAGGCGCCCTTCTCTGTTGTATTCGTGTTTTGCTTATAAAAGACAAGCTGTTCAACGGATTAAGCAAAAATTGTCAAGTGAAACACTAATCTAGCAATGTCTATCTGCTTGTCTCTAACTTTTCTTGGTCTGTTGGCGTCTGCTGTTCTTGGCAATGAAACCATCGAAGAAAAGAAACCTGGATTTGGAATTCCGTACGGTTTAGGATTTCACGGTCACTCACTTGGACACTTTGCACACGGCGGTGCCCACGGATTTGCAGGCCACCACGGTTATGCAGGTCATCATGGTTTTGGAGGGCACCACGGCTATGGCGCCTTTTCTGGAAAGCACAGCTACGGATTTGGGCATTAGTGACAACAATTTTTGATGCAACGTAATACGAAGGATATTCTTTCTGCAATTTTCATATATGATTTTTTAAACGTATTCGAAATTTGCTTCGGTATGGAACATATAAAATTAAAATTTCGCCTGCAAATTTTCTGACGTTTTGCAAAATATGCCATTCTAAACTTTTGATAAGTTTTAAACGTTGTTATATTAGCTTATTTAATTGTAAATTATCCTATATATATAAATATATAAATATATAAATATATATATATATATATATATATATAACTTCTGCCAGTCTAGTCTAAACATCGCAATATTTAGCAAATGCAAATCTTCAGATATGTCGTTTTCGTCCTTACTGGAATTGTTTCTAAAACCCGCCTTAATTGCACAAGTGATTGGGACTGGAGCCGGAGCACATTACCATTGTAGTCTTGCAACTTATTCGCTACGTCACTGAATCCGCGGACTGTTTGATAGTTTTAGCCATCTACCAAATTATATATTCTTTTCAGACGGAGCTGTCTACAAATCTATGTTTGTGCAATAGATCTCAGGTGTCCAGGATAGCTTATGCTAAATTAATATATATTGGAATTATATTGTTATATATATATATATATATATATATATATATATGCAGATGACACAGGGTTATTTGAATACAAATATATAACATCTAAGCCGGCCAATTCGTTAAATTTAATTAACTTACATTTCTTTTTTATACTTATGTAATGACATGTGTCCTTTATAATATAATCTCAAAAGAATAAATATTTTGTCATTATATAGCAAAAAATTAAGGAATTTTAGAAGTAGGCGAATTATAGATACCGAAAATCATTGTTAATGTTTATATTCCGTTATGTTCATTTACTAAGTTATACGCCCAAGATGGGTATCTATTCTTTTGTATAATTTATTAACTACACGTTTTTTTTCAATTCCTCAGACATAATCATTGTATTTATCAAGGCCTTAAATTCACCTTTTAACTTATCCGTAGGGTCTTTCTTTATTATTTATATGAAAAAGTTACTGTTCAGTTGTCCATACATTCTTTCATTCTACACTGACGGTTCGTTAAAACCGTCGTTCTATCTTTATAAACTTTTAGACAAATTGCATCATTTCCTATCAAATATGTCCTAAAACTTTTCATATTCTAATCGGTTTTATACTTCCTTTATATAATTTAACACCAGACGGTCTATCTCCAATTGAAACTTCTATTTTCCGTGTTTCCTGGAGATGCTTTTAAATACTTATAGTTTCCAGAATAATCGCAATTTTATGCGAGCTTTCCATAAGAACAGCCATATTTTAACCACAGCCAATACTCCCTAGTTGATCTCTATCAATTAAGACAATCTTTATCAATAAATTATTCTATCAAATTAAAATCATTCACTTGAAAATGAGAAAGTTATAAAAGACTTATTTTTGGTATTCCCACTAACTAATTCATATTTACGCTTGTCTAGGCTTTTAAGCATATTTTATTATTTTTGATTAAGACGCGTGGGTGTGTACCCTGAAAAAATAAACATTCCATTTCAAACAAAGTTTTAGAAAATTTATACGACAGGTGTTGAACATGGAGCTTTTATGATTATTGTATATTTATGTTTATTTTGTATTGAGTGACAAATTGTCTTTTGGCAGCACAGCTTTCTGAACATTGTATTGAGATTTCTTATGTAGAAGATATATTGCGACAGGCTGCTACTTCGACTTGAAGTTCCCAAAGTGATTTTCACAGCTCATTCGACATTCACACAAATGGTAATACAGATCGCACAATAAATCTACACAATTAACTCACATCTTTGAATTATCAACATTCCATAAACACAAAAATCTAGAACATCGAGAAATGATAATTGTCAAACCTAGAAATATTGATACGTCTTCGAATTGAGTGGTAAATTTATCTTCATTGCTACTAAATTGAGAACAGGTGGAGATACCTCAGTGTGTTCTAAATACTGTCGTTCCTACGCATATTTCGTAAACGGCAAAAGTTAAATTACAATTTGGGATGTAACTTGGGATGGTATTTCATCAAACTATAAATCGATTAGCATTATATAATAATTGGTAGCTAATAAATGGATATATTAAATAGCTGAATAAGTTGGAGCAACAGTTTTAATTAACTGGTTAATCTAAGATGGAAAATGCTTGAAAAATTGAACAATAACAAGATTTATAAAATATATACAAAGACCCTACGGATAAATTGCAAGGTGAAGATGAGTCCTTGACAAATAAAACGGTTATCGCAAAGAAATTGGAGGTGATGAATGATTATGCGCTAATAAAAAGAGACAAGGCCCAATCTAGGGCGTATGATTTAGTAAAAATACATAGGGTAAGAGAACGCCTAAGAACATTATTTCAGTGTTGCTTGTATTGAAGCCGGTTTGTGTTGTGCTCAAGCCTTGACCTCAAGTTACTGAAACCATCCTCAGTGTCTGTTTAGTTGTCACACAGCGGCAAAAAAAATACTATAACACACAAAAGTGTAGGTGAATATTTCTAATTCTCATCTTGAATTAAATTTTCTTATCTTTTAAATATAAATATAATACGAAGGTGGACAGACAATGAAGTGCACAAAATTCCACTGCAAGCTCCATCTAAAGCTATTTACATTTGGCCTAGCTCCTGTGGACAATCATGTGTGAGCGAATACAATAGAAGAGGGAAGTCACGTTAATTGCAGCATATAAAAACTTGGATGGTGCAAAATATGATTGGTGCTGCACGTACGATTCAACGAAATATGTTTTTCCTGCAAAAATTGCGCACTGCCAACGAATCACTTTACAGTTAAATACTGTTTTTTTGCGAAGAACTAATATATATGCAAGTATGTATTAGGTGTCGCGAACCTAGTAACAAATTAGTTCAGATGTGACCAGAAGGATAAACCAAAGTCAGCATGAACGGAAAGTATAATCTCCTTCAAATTTGTTTCGTGCTTACTGGCGACTCATCAGTAGGAGCCGTATTACGCCCTTTACCCACCATATATTTGGGCGAGGAATGTGGGATAATAGGACGGTACAATCTCCTAGACAAATGTGTAAACCTGCAGTAGTGAAGCTAACATCATGTAAAGTCTACGACAATGCGACTTCAACGCTAACTCGCACTCTATAATATATATATATGATATACATATATATATATATATATATATATATATATATATATATATATATAGCGAGTCTGTAAAGGAAACTAACACTATGGCTATTGTGTCAGTAACCGATACCAACATTATATTACCGAAAATGTACATGTTACTAACACTATGGTTGCCGAGTCTGAATATGGTACCAACATGATGTATATCAATGTATGCTATAGTTCACCGAAATTGAGAATTACAACAATTTCTGAATAACTGTCACTCCAGAAAATCCATTCACTCTGGCCTTGATCTATATCAGTTATCCAATTTCGCGGTAAGCATGACATCATTCAATTCAAAATATAACAGTTAAATAGTGTTTGTTGCGGAGAACTAATATATAGTGTGAGCTAGCGTTGAAGTCGCATTTTCGTAGACTTTATATGATGTTAGCTTCACTATTGCAGGTTTACACATTCGTCTAGGAGATTGCACCGTCCTATTATCCCACATTCTTCGACCAAATATATAGTGGTTAAAGGGCTTAATACCGGCTCCTACTGATGAGTCGCCAGTAAGCACGAAACGAATGTGCATGAGATTATACTTTCCGCTCATGCTGTCTTTGGTTTATCCTGCTGGTCACAACTGAACTAATTTGTTACTAGGTTTGCAACACTTAATACATACTTGAATCGATTTATAATTTTAATGTAGGCTATTTTTGTTAGCACAGTTTACTACTTGAAAACGATTTCAGTAAATCGACCAATATCGTGTGTTTGATACAAACGTCTTCCAAAATACTTAACTATGCTTTCTTTTAAATATAATTGCCCTTTCTACATTAAGCAATGCTTAGTTTACACTGACAAGCGTATGTTCATAATGGGAAAAGTGTCAAAATCAAGATCGCAAATGTAATTTTATTAATAAAATTTAGCTTCGAGTTGGTATCGGAGCTCAAAATATTTTAAATAAACATAGCCAGAAGGCGGAGAGCTAATATTTGTTTCAGTGAAATGACTTTGTGTAAAACTCCAATTGATGTAAAATATAAATTAAAAATTATAAAATGATTTTCACGAAAATATTGAAACTGTGAAAAAGCATTTTATGTGTAGAAGAATTCTACACTGGCCAGCTCAATTTTTAAACAATCATTGATTGCACGGATAGTTATATCAATTCTTCAAATCAAGTCTGGCCAGCTCACTCAAAAATGCAGTTTTTTTATTCAGCTAATAATTAACGAAATCCAGACAACCATTAACTCTTTTCATAACGGGTGCAATGAGCCTAGACAAAAGACTCCCCCCTATGGTCAATTTCCAGCAAAAGCATAGGATTTTTACAAATGGTGCCACGATACTTTTAATTCCTAGGGACATCGAACGAATCGGATTCGCCAAGATTTCGTGATATATTAACTATATTGCAGCTTCAATTTTAAAATTCCTTTATATAGTATGGAACCGCCAGTCAATTTTATTGTTCATCTAATGCCAGGTCTTCTTTTCAAGTATCTTTTATGTCTTCATTTAATCTTTTCTGACATGGAAGATGGCCGCATAAATCTGCCTCCACCTGGACTTTATATAACCTTCAGCTGATGTTTACTCAACGGGAGTGAAAAATGCCCTTTATATAGCAATATCTAGAACTTCGCTCTTGCTATTTCTCCAACGCTCCTCTCCCTAACATGAAGAGGCATGTATTAACTCACAAGTTTGCTTATATTTGTAGTTTTTATGTGAATACATATATGCATATATATAATTATATATATATATATATATATATATATATATATATATTACACCTATATTTCTAATTACGAGAAAACACACATTAATAACAAAGTGGATTATAGTCATTTATTTCGAGATTACTAAAGTTCACTTTCCAATCTTTCATTTTTATACATCCTGGATTTTCATTTGATTATGTCGGTAGCAACAAATCTGACTCGCTTTTAGATCTAAAATAGCTCCAAAAAGACAGCTGCACATACGAAGACAGAAATTCCGAAACAATATGAGCTTTCAACACTGCAATCCGCATCTGCGAACAGTTGGTTAACTCTCAATCCATCCAATCAAGAATGACTAGATCCCTGACATCATTTCGCATTACAGCGAGAAAGACATTTAAATGAAAACAGGCACACACATTTATTAATCAGCCCAAACAATAAATAGAAGTAAAACCGAGTCAGATTTGTTGCCACTCGCATAATCAAATGAAAACCCAGGATGTATATAAATGAAAGTTTGTAAAGTGAAATTTATTATTCTCGAAATAAATGTCCATTATCCAATTTGTTATTAATGTGTTTTTTTCTTCCGAATTAGAAGTATACTGTGTAATATTCGAGGACAATGGACATAATAAAGATTATTAAAGAGCGACGTCAGACTTTTACCCGTAAGGAACTAAACACTTATATTGCAGCCAAATGTGTAAGTATTAAACTTCTGGAATGAATTAAGTTCTTCAAATCTTGTTTGCAATCATTTGTTGTGCCAACACGATTCCTCAAGCAGTGCAAGAGAAATAGCTATAAATCGACGAATAAATTTATAAGCCGCTATTGCTTAATGCCATCTATGACAACCAATCAAAACTGCAAGATGTTGAGAAAATCATTCAATCACTGGGTTGCCAACTTCAAGACTGACCGACAGCGTATACACTGCCCTTGTAATGAAGTTAGAAACTTTGATGAAAATAAAAACTGACAAAGAAACTAACGACCTCACAAGGGATCTTGACAAATTTCCTACAAATCCGAATGCATTTATTTCCAAGCATTCAAAAGTGATCTTGTCAAAACATCAAAAATAATTTCTCCTCTTAGGAGCAAAATTCTGCATTATCAAGAGAAACCTAAGAGAACGCGAAATTATTGACATCCAGGATGGAATAGAAAATTTCTACAATGACTTAACGAAAGACATCAACCCACAGGCATTCAATAGACAAGGACTGAAAGCTGAGATAGTTAGCGCACTAGAACAATACAAGAAGGAATTCAAAGGCAGCCAAATCATCACAAAAAACACATAGACAAACTCCGAAAACTACTATCAGACAAATCTGTAAGACTTGCCACGCCCGAAAAATGATCAGGAATTATTAAACTTGAAGCCAAAGCTTATAGTTGTCCATGAACGAGATTATAAATGATCAATCGAAAATCAAACCAGACATCAATCAGAAAGATTGTTCAACAAATATCGAATCAAGAATTAATGCAATTCTGATAAGGATGGAAAAATATGTCTTATCATAAATGACTAATTCTGATATTAGATCAAAACTCAGAGAAGACATCCAATAGGCAACACCCGTCGGACCAAACACCACAATATTTTACGGCAACCCAAAAACTCATAAAGCCGTGACAGTCTCAGGAACTCCCTCGATGCGGTCTATTATATCAAAGATCAACGCTCCACAACATAAACCACCCAAGTTTCTCTGCAAAATATTTCAACCAATACGAAGCATCATAAAGTGGAATAACATTCTAAAGAATAAAATGGTCTCGCTTGACGTCTGATCCTTATTTACAGACATATCACTGGATAAGATAACGGAGATCTTGTGTGACCTTATCAAAAATGAGTTTTTTGATTTCCCTATTGACACCAATGACAACAAAGACCTCATATTAGCATGCACAAAAAACGTGCAATTTACATTTAAAGAGATATACTGCCGCCAGATCAATGGTGTAGCTATGGGAAGCTGCATTACACCCCTCCTGGCAGATGTATACATATATCATCTTGAAAAAACGAGCCTAAAATGTATAATTGACCAGTGCGCACTCTACAAAAGGTATGTAGATGATATCTTTTTGTTCATCTCAGAAGCAGCAGACCCTTTCAAAATCCTCAAACAAGCAAATGGAGCCGATCCAGACATCAAATTCGCTCTCGAGGTAGAGAAATACAACAGTTTTCCCATCCTTGACATCAAACTCACTTGAGAAGAAAGTGGAGATTTGACACTGGCTATATATAGAAAATCCATTTTCACCGGACAATACATTCACTACAACAGCAGTGTGCCAAAATCCCACAAAAAACTTAGTAAACAACCTAGCAAACAGAATAAGGAAGATCTGCTCTGAACGCAAGATTGAGGAAGAACTGGGATACCTGAGGAAAACTTTGCTAATGAAAAACTACCCAGAGCGATTTATTGATGTCAACATCAGACCAGGGCAGATTCGCATTAGAGAGGATACCGTCAAGCAGGTTTTCCTAAACTTTTTAGTTAGAGACGACGTACCGACCCCAATAATTGCACGGCGGCTGAATAGAATAACTAAGGAGAATTTTCCCAGTGTTAAAGTTAATATCAAATTTAGTACACAGAGAATCATGAGGTTGGATGCCAAAAACCAATTGCCAATTCTCTCCAAATCATTCACAGTCTACAAATTCTCATGTATGTGCGGTAGCACATATATCGGACATACGAAGAAGCAATTGATAAACAGAATCCAGCAACATTTACCACAGAAATTGATTAAAAAAGGCTTGGCACCGTCAGGAAAATAAGCTATTACCGATCATACATTGAAAACGGGGCACCCAGTCAAGTTGACCAATTTTTTGATTCTACAAAAGCAAAAATTAGAAAAATTATTATTTATTTATGAAGCCCTTTATATAAAACAACAAACACCTGGCCTAAATATTCAAAAGTTTCATCAACATGATATTCTAATCGACTGGCCATGAATAACAAAATTCAACAACAATTTACTAGTATCCAGGCAAAACCGAACACGCCCTCGACTAGACTCAACAAACATTCATTCGGATCGGCAACAAATTGAAAATGAAGAAACCAAACTTGTGCAAAAAGGTGAAACGAAAGACCACACTCGGAAAAATAGCACTCGTACACGTAACAGCCAACAATTCGAACCGATGGTTAACTCTCAAGCCATCAATATAAAGATGACCAGATCTCAGACATCCCTTTGCACAACAGCGAGAAAGACATTTAAATCAAAACAGGCACACACAGACACATATGCATACACACTTACTAATCAGTCCAAGCAATAAATAGAAGTAAAACCTAGTCAGATTTGTTGCCACTCGCATAATCAAATGAAAACTCAGAATCTATATAAATGAAAGCTTGTAAAGTAAAGTCTATTATTCTGAAATAAATGGAAGTATCTTATTTTGTTATCAATGTGTTTTTCTTCCTAATTAGAAATATACTGTGTAATATTCGAAGGCAACGAAATAATAAGATATATATATATATATATATATATATATATATATATATATATATATATATATATATTCTTTTGAAATGCGAGCTTTAATAAAATTCATTGTACCCTTCCTGTGTGCAAAAACAAAAAGAAATTTTATCAGATATAAGAAAAATTTTTTTCTCATGGTCTTCTCGAATATCTACTCCTGAACATATCTTTATATATAAATTGGAAAGCAAAACAAGATAGAAGTATGTGAACAAAGAGAGTGTGAAAAATAGAAACCAATCAAATTGCGTGCGTCACATCCAGTTCAAGCTCAATGCTTGTACGTGCTTCTTCTGCTTACATAAATCCGGCTGCATTTTGTTTATCCATAAGTTTTCGTATGTGGCTAGCTCCCTTTTGTTTTTGCATTTAGTAATTACTTTGAATGCTACGTCTGGAGAACATAGTGCGATGTTTTGTGCCATTTCAATATAAATTATCAACAGTTCGTGGTTGCTTTTCAAGAATTGACAGGTTTGTTAGTCAAGATTCTAAAGAAAATGAATATAATAAAGCAATTAACGATTTAATGTCTAATGGCTATTCCAGACAATTAATTGAATCAATTATTAAAAGGGGAGTTAACCAGAAACAGACGTATTATGGGCCAGAAAAGAAAACCGTCTACCTAAACATCCCATTTAAGGGGGATGCAGTTTCCCGAATGGCACAAAAGAAAGTTGAAGCAGCATTAACACGCACATTTAACGCAGATAAACTACGAGTGTTATTTAGGTAACACACTTGCCTTTACCAGCAATCAAAGAGAAACAGCCGTTAATGTCGATATCAAATATTATTTACCAATATAAATGCGCAAGTTGTCGATCAACTTACGTAGGCCGATCGACCAGATGGTTAATTACTCGAATGAGAGAACATTGTAACTTAAACGCCTGTTTTAAATCAAATGGTGATACACGCCTGCTATTGCGCAACGCACCATCGAATAATCGCACGTATGTTCTCCAGACGTAGCATTCAAAGTAATTACTAAATGCAAAAACAAAGGGAGCTAGCCACATACGAAGCCTTATGGATAAACAAATTGCAGCCGGATTTATGTAAGCAGAAGAAGCACGTACAAGCATTGAGCTTGAACTGGATGTGACGCACGCAATTTGATTGGTTTCTATTTTTCACACTCTCTTTGTTCACATATTTATATCTTGTTTTGCTTTCCAATTTATATATAAAGATATGTTCATGAGTAGATATTTGAGAAGACCATGAGAAAGAAAATTTTCTTATATATGATAAAATTTCTTTTTGTTTTTGCACACAGGAAGGGTAAAATGAATTTTATTAAAGCTCGCATTTCAAAAGAATATATATATATATATATATATATATATATATATACACGATTTTGTTTGGATGTTTCTGTACATGATTGGCTTAAATGTGAGCAACTCGATATAATTAACGGGTCGGGTTCTCGGAATTGTCGAATTTCTTCAGAATTATCGTGAAATGATATACGAATACATGTTGCAGGCATTAGTATAAGTATGCATAAGTGTATTTGTGGGTTTGATGGTGTATAAGGTATTTCGTGTACGCCTGTGCGCATGAGTGCGTGGTTATTGAAGGCGAGATATTTAAAATTGCCTAACCCTTAGGTCTTAAATAATTACAAAGTAAATCTTACTTGAACGAGACTACCAACTTTTCCATAATTCGTGTTTTTTGCAGTATTGTATGGGTTACCTTATGATGTGGCGTGAAAGGATACCTCAAAACATCGTGAGTCAGTCGGAAATAATTGGAATTTCCTCATTTTGAGTGGTTTTTGCACGCCGTGTTAAAGGTTTCAGAATGACAGATACAGTACTAATCTTTCTATCAATGACAAGTCATGTAGTACACAGTGGATGAAATTGACTCAATATATTTCAGAATTAGGGTTTCGAATTGACAAAGAATATCTGTCAATCGGGAATATGATAGATATTAATAGCCGTTTATTTGTGTTTGTGTATGTTAATCTGCATTTACGTCTTTCTCGACATGCAATACATGTAATCAACCATAATCCCGTTTTTTTATAAGTTGTTGTGAATTTAGTAACTGATTAGTACAAATATGACCAGAAGTATAAACCAAGTTCAGCACTAACGTAAAGTAAAACCTCATTTGCCTATTCGTTTCGTGTTTACAGGCAACTCATCTGTAGGAGCCAGTACTACGCCCTATGCCATCTGTATAATTGGCCAAGGAATGGGGTATACTTTTCTAGCTCGGTATTGGATATTTATTGTGAGTTGGTTTTGAAATCGCTTTGTCAAAGACCATAAATCAAGTTCTTTTCACCACTACTTGTATCAACATTCGTATGGGAAATTGTACCGTAAAATTGCCCCACATTCCTTGGCCAAAAATGTGGTTGGTATAGGGCGTAGTATCGGCTCCTACAGATGAATCTCCATTTATCATGCTTTCATTGTTGTATCCTTTTGCTCCTAATTGAACTAATTTGTTACTAAGTGTGCAAAACCTAATACAAAATTGCAACAAACTGTAAATAATCCTATTTTTCTTTAAAACTGTTTTATATAAAGTACCATGTATTTCATAGCAGTTGAAAACTGGCGAAAGGATAACAGTATTTTTATATTTCTGTCATCTTGACCTGTTATTAAAAAGTTATGCTTCAATACTTCAATCGTAGTTCTGGCTTTTACTGGTAATAGGCATAGATGGCGAAGATCATGAAAAAGATTTTGAGGTAAATGTGGCAATTGATATCGCCGATTAGCAATGGCGACCCACGACAATTAAGTTCTGTGGAAAAATACTGCCACTGCGAGATTTTTATTCCACTACACTGTAAATTGACGTTACTAACGAACCCTACGAATATCTCTATATTCAGATTTTCGAAGAAATATAACATGCATTTTTAATAATAAACTGTAACAAGCAACCCCGGAAAGGATTGAGAGAATATGCGGAAATTGATCACGAAATGAGTACGAGGCTCTTGCAAATTTAGCGAAAGGACAGAAATTTTGCTGTTCTAATTTGCTGTACAATTGGTTCCATCGCCGAATATATGTTTGTCCTTCATTTTAAGGCCCATTTCGCAATTTTTAAATTCATTTTGACAACATTCTTTGTAACATTCAGGCATATAATAAAAAGAACATTAATTGAATTCAAACTATTAATGAATCTATGTAAAGTTAACTGAGATAAAGCTCCAATGACAATACGCCTAGGCGGTTACACTGTCCATTTCACAAAATTCCCTTCACTAAATGCACGATGAGTCAGAAGACTAGTGAAGTCTTCTACCAAATTGTAGCCAATAATCACGTAACACAAGTTAATGTGATTCCACCTTTTTTCGCTCACATTACAATATCCTCTGGTCCTTTGTTACCTAACTTGTTTTTAGTTGCGCTATACATTAAATTTAAAAATTGTTCGTATTGGCACAACAATTTGTGATGTTACACCGCTTAGAGCATTGAACTAAATGTTCAAATCGGTTGGTGTTGAATATTTGTTTTTACGAATAACCAAATAAAGTACAAAACACCAAAATATGCCTCGGGCCAGGCAGTATGTTCAAATTATTTCATGGCAATAAAATTTTGAAATCAACTGAACAATTAAATTTACAGCGCCTTACTTGTTTTTGTTATTGTAAATTGCTATACTTCATTAAATTAGATCATGGTAGCTTCCGTTTAAAGAATTCGGCTTAGCTTAATGAGTTTTAAGTTGCCGACCATTACACAATATTGACAGAAAAAAGCTTTATTGCCTGCGTCGCGTAAAAGTCCTGGTCACTAACTTATATGTTTCGAAGTATTACATGTATATCAATTTACTTATAGCTAATAAAACTGCAATAAAGTTTCTTTTTTATTAGATGCGCATCTGGGTATTCAATCGACAAATAAAATACATTAGTTTTCATATTTTGTACAGACATGTGAAATACGCAACTGAATCACCATATTGTCAATTGTACATAAGCGACTCGACTCCTTTTAATGTACACTTTGGGTCGTGAGGCTGAATAGTTTAGGTGAGCAGTTTACGGCCAACATTTAGTAATGGCTATGAGTATAACTTGAGGATGTGGTTTGCCAGTTTTCTAGGACTCGAAAAACGTCATCTCTATTAAATGAAATAATTGTTGCCTGCTGGATTTTTCGTCATTCCATTATTCCTGCTTTGCGGAATAAGAAACCATTTTCTACTAACAGTAGGAAATCCGCCCAACAAACATTTTATTTTTCTAACGAACATTAGTTGCGTGGGCCGCGATAACAATTATATAAATCAAGGTTGCGATCTAGATTTAAACACCAGTCCCATAATATACATACATTTTTCAGTATTAACTATGCACTTCATAATGCAGAAAAGTCAGTTCGTTTGATAGCGACAGATTGGAGGAGTTTAGTTGTAACATTAGGTCTATAGAGATACTATATATGCTTCACCTAAAAGAAAGGCTAACCAAGAAACATTAATTATTACATAACTGAAATTGGTGAGTAGCATGTGGAAGTGTGGTTCTGTGTTTAGAGCAACAGATACCGAAGAAGACGTACCCAAATTCGAGCCCTCTCCGTGACAAATTCTGTATAGTACTTAAAGAGTGCCCAGTAAGGAGTAAATCGGTCTACTGGATAAACTGTCTTTTATATATTTTACAATGCTTATTTTATACTGACAAAGTATGTATATAATGGAACTGGTAATTATATCAAGGTCATAACTTTGATTTAAATTTTTTTTCATTTTTTGTCAACTTTTCTTTTATTCAATGCGCTGATTATTTCCACAGATTTGAGCATTATGTCATGGTATTTAAACAAAATTCAAAATATACCACTCAGTATTACACAGTTTTATAAGTTGAATCATAACACGTAATTGATCTTAGAAAACCTAGAATTATGTTGGAGTGTGATTTTAGGTGTACCGTGCATAGTTATAGGTTTCCGTGTGGTAAAAACTGTTCTGAGTTATTTAACATATTTTTATGCTGATTGTGTGGAATCTTTGTCAATCCTCTATAGTTGGTTCCTCTGCCTATATTCTAGTTATATATATGTAGCATTTCATATACACGAAGAGAAATTTCGACATGTATAAAAAATTATATAGGTAAATATGTTTGATTATTTACAGATGGAATAATCCCTTTACAATAAGTTATATATTGTTTAAATTGTCTGAACGGCCTCAAATATGTCAGAATCCAATCCGACGCAGTCCTGTCAAGCAATAAGGAGTTTCTCAAAAAGAATAAAATTATAGTATTTCTTATGAGCCTTATTAGCTATCTTACAAACTACTTAGGTTTATCACATAATACTGAAATGATTAGTTTAAATTTTCCATAACATCAATTCAAACTCACTTCGATAGTTATAAGCGGTCAAGCTATTTCTTTCTATAGAATTGTCACTACTCAAACCATAAGTTTGCTATTTCGAAAGGCATTTCTGGCTGTCTCCATCGAAGCTGCACGCATTATCTAAACAAAGAAATAAATCACATTCCAGAAAGTAGGTCTGATAAAAATTTATCGCCTATACCACAATTTGGAATTTTAATACACGTGTGGCAGCTAGACTGTCTGTATTAATGCCCTATTAAATACATTACCGGTGGTAAAATCCTTATGATTAATCTAAACTTAGACACATATTTATGTAAATTTTTTTTCAGTTATTAAGCTAACGTTGGTTGTGGGTTCGGTGATAACAATATTTTAGACAATGTTGCGATTTTGATAGAAACACCTGACCTACAAAGAACATACATTTGTCAGTATAATCCAAGAATTGTATCGTGTAGAAAAGGATAACTTTTCCAGTAAAAAATAAGTTCAATTATAACACAATAGCCATATTGTTGGTATCCTCTAGAGACTCGGTATATATATTATGTAGAGTGAGTTAACGCTGAGGCCGCATTGTTGAAGAATTTGTATGATGTTAGGTTCACTACTGCGGGTTTACATACATACCGTACAGGAGATTATATCGTGCTATTTTTCCACATTCCTCACCCAAATATATATTGGGTAAATGGTGTAATACCGGCTCCTACTGATGAGTTTTTAGTGAGCGCGAAACAAATGTGCACATGAGATTATACTTTCCGTTCATGCTGTCTTAATTTATCCTTCTGGTCATAATTTAACCAATTTATACGAAGTGCGCCACACTTATACATACTTTCATATATTTTAGTTCGCCACAAACAGTATCTCATTCAATATATAACAAATAGACACCATTTGTGGCGCAGAACAAATTAAAAAGGAATTATGTATTAGGTGTTGCGAACCTAGTAACAAATTAGTTCAATTATGACCAGAAAGTATAATCTCGTGCACATTCGTTTCGTGCTTACTGGTGACTCATCAGTTGGAGTCGATACTACGCCCTTTACCTCACTATATATTTTGGTGAGAATTGTATGAAAATAGGACGGTACAGTCTCCTAGACGAATGTGTAAACTTGCAGTAGTGAAGCTAGTGTCATATAAAGTTCCGACAATGGCTTCAACTAACTCTATAATATATATATATATATATATATATATATATATATATATATATATATATATATATATATATATATATATATATATATATACTAAAATTCGTAAACGATACCAACACTATGGCTATTTTGTCAGTAACCGATACCAACATTATAGTAGCGAAAAGGTAAATGGAACTAGCACTACGGTTGCCGAGTTAGTACAACATGATGGATTTTAAGGTATGCTATAATTCATCAAAATTTAGCATTACAACTATTTCTGAACTCCTGTTACTCCAGTAAATCCATACATTCTGGCTCTTAATTAAAATAATTTTAAATGAAAAAAATGACAAAAAACTTTTGACTGACTAACTATAAGATGAAAACGGCGTCATGAGCTTCAGAAGAGAAACTTAAATTTAAAATTATCTTCGAAAAAAATAATTTTGAGCTCGGCTTCAAAATGTGGATTATATGATTGGATATTGGGGAAAAACCAAAAATGGATATTATGTATTTTTTGTATAGGAAGATAAAACAAATTTAATCAGGAAGTGTGTTTATTGCGGATAAATATTTCGAGAATGCTCAACTGAACATTACAATCCTTTATTTAAAGGCATACCAGATTTTCATTTAATTAGATAAATGACAGCGAGTATGATTTCAATTCTACTGTTTATTGTGGGTGATGTGTACGTGTAGGCATCATTCTTATGGTGTAAAAGAGTGCAGTCTAATATCCGGTTATTCTCGCAATGATAAATTGAGTTTTCACCGTAAGTTGCCCTTTTTATGGCCTTGTCTTGCGCTTTACCCATAGTACCAGAAATTGCACAACAATATCACCGATCAAAACTGCATTATTTTTACCATGCCTTGTTACCAAGAGGACAAAATAAGATGTTAAACAAAGGTGATAGGGAAGTCAGCAAACGGTCCCCTGTACCTATTCGGCAATCATAGTGTTAGTATCTGTTACCGATACAATAGCCTTAGTGTTGGTAACTCTTACAGGATTTTTATATATAATATATATAGTGAGTTGACTTTAAAGTCGCATTGTTGAAGATTTTATATAAAGTTAGCTTCACTACTGCAACTTTACACATTCGTCTAGGAGATTGTACCGTCCTATTATCCCACATTAAAGGGCGTAATACCGGCTCCTACTGATGATTCGCCAGTAAGCACGAAACGAATGTGCATGAGATTATACTTTCCGTTCATGCTGCCTTTGGTTTATCCTTCTGGTCACAACTGAACTAATTTTTTACAAGGTGTGCAACACCTAATCCATAATTGCATATATATATACATACATATATATAATAGTTCTCCGCCCCAAAAAATATCTAACCGATAAGAAAGACAGCACACGGAGAAAACATTCGTAGACAGAACTGCCACTAAAGCGAAAACTGGACAAAACTCTATCCATGAATACAATAATAAATAGATTTGAACCATCTCTCTGTAGCGCAATACTAATGACACCTATATGCACACAGACACGCACACAAACACACACGCCTGTGCACTCACAAATCAACCTGCAATAAGCAGAAAAATTTTAAATCAGACTAGTTATTTTATATAAAATTAAACAAATATTGGTAAAGACAATAATAATAATAATAATAATAATAATAATAATAATAATAATAATAATAATAATAATAATAATAATAATAATAAAACATTTTTATTTGGCAACATAGATTATCTGGCAAAGGTATTGAAAAGGTCAAGATACTATACAGTGTTTATATATCATGGATATGTAGAGTTGAGTCAAATAGTAATTAGAAGAATGTTTAACGAGCTAAATATTTAACATAATTTTTCTTTAAAATGGACAAAATGTAAAGCAAAAATAATTAATATTTTTTATATTTCATTCAAAAAAATTTTGGTACTAAAATATTTTTATTATAAAAGTAGCCGGACTCGAGAATACCGAATGTTCAAAAAGGCATATTATAAGAACAAGAATTAGAATTTATTTATTTAGAGTCAAAACACATGATTTTTAGAATTTAATAGTATGAATAGTGTATGTACAATATAAGTAGAGACGAGTTAATTAGGTTAATATGTATTATGTATTAATTGAATTATATCATTGAAATGACGAGAGAAGAATAGTCACTCATTTACCTACAATACAAACGGAGACAATATTTATTTACAAGCTATGCAAAAACTATGCAATGATCAATGGCATAAGCTTTCGTATTTTTCATTGGACAGCATTAAACATTTCTAGATGCCATTTCGCAATAAGGCCGTGAAGCGTCATGAAGAAACTGCAATATTTTAATCAGGATAGACGAGTCAACATTTTATGTGACAACACAATCTAAACGAATCAGTTCATCATTTGATCAATTGCATAGTAATGGCCGAATTCGTAAGTGGAAGTGCTCTCTGACGATCATAAATGCTTCAATTTTGTATTTAGAAATAAAATCAGCAGAAGAGTCTGGCAGAAATATGAGTTTCAGTAGACGGCTCGAGCCGGATATGATCCGGAATACATCAGAGTTTGATGCTGATATGGTGGCATCCAATTTAAGCCTCCCGCGAAAGGAATATGAGATATGTGGTCTTTAAATGGAAATGGTGGCGGAAAACGAAATGAGTAAACCGTTACTACGTGCTCAGTTTTGGTTACCGTGTGAGTTTTGCTGTCGGTAGGATTTGTCATTGTTTTCCGTTTAGTGCCTTCTTCGACTGAACGAGCTTGGCTGACTAGGAGAACAGCACACATAATGCATAGTAGAAGACGGTGAGGTTTCATTGATGAATTATAACGAAACGAACACATAACTGGCATCAGACTGATCTTGATATCGCGTAATTGGCTGACATATATACTGAACGAGAAATCGGTACCACTTAAGCGTGCGATTTCACGCGTCAAAGCGTAAGGATGAGCTAAAAATGGAGTGCAAAATGAAGCTAAAACTAAATTGGTGTCTTCTTATAGTTCAAGACCGAAAAAATAGCTAGTGCAAACTAAAACTCTGCCTTTAACGAGTAATTACATTGCACACAACGAAACTAGAGTCAGTACGATGACTAGTCACTGGAGATACGTAAAAAAACGTGCACTTATTTGCCACTAACTTTATGTTTGTCTGGATGTTTAAGTACACACAATAAATGACAACGGCAGAACGAGAGAGAGAAAAAGAGAGGATATTTAAGCTATAAAGTACTCGCAATGATGAGTTTAAAAGATACTTGAAACAAAAGTAGACCAATAATGAAAATTGTACCAGTTACTGCAAAGTAAACGTCGTTACCTTGCAGGCTTCGTGCCAGAGAGACCAACACGATAAAGTTCAAGTTCATTCAAAGTAGCTGCAAATCACCATAATCAGAAGGGCGCACACACAATACTGCCGTATGCTGTTAAGGCTCTTTAGATAACATTCGTATTTAATATTCTTCCTACTACAAATTTTCCTTTGTCTTCTACCTATCTTTTACACACACACACACACTCATACTGTATACACAATATTTAATGTAATTTCGCTTATGCAATTTCAGTAGGTTTCAAGAATAAAATCCAACCAACACGAGGCTATAAAGTGTTAAAATATCAATAAGTCCTGCTATTACGGTAATTATAAAATTTACGTTATTTTTGTTATCACTATGGGTACATTTTGACATGCCTCTCTTACCTTTCATAGACAAGCCGCAGATTAATTTTATAAAATTAATGAGTATTACGTTCATGTTACCATCTCATTTTTTGTCAAAACGGATATTTTAATAGTAATAACCAAGCAAATGTTGTGGTTTTAAACTTATTCATAGCTAACATACTACGTATGTATGAATTTGACATGGTGTTTAGTATCATGCATACATGTTAGGTCTTATTAAAAATCATATATATATATATATATATATATATATATATATATATATATATATATATATATGTGTATATATATATATACATATATATATGTATGTATATATATATATATATGTATATGGGGCGAAAGCTGCAAACAACTAATGTTCGAGACTGCATAGAAATTTTTCAGCCGACATCTCCAGTCAAGTTCAATTTATGCGAAACTGCTAGAGGTGAGAGCCGCTTATCTAAATTTGATTTCCATATATATAGAATGCGGTTTGACCTTCGATAGCCAGTTTGCTGTCGTACTCTGATGATGATCATGGAAGGTCGAAACGCATCAGTGCGTTGCGGCTGGCGAAAGTTTTGTTATGTTGTTCGACGACTGGCTAAATAAAATGGGATTGATGTTTACTTCAAGCTCGCAAACTTGATTTAAAGAATTGATACCACCACCCGCGCAAACAATTATTGTTAAATTGTATTGCCTATATATATGTGTGTGGCGAAAGCTACAAACAGCTAATGTTTGTGACTGCATAGAAATTTTGCAGCCGACATCTCCAGTCAAGTTCAATTTATGCGAGACTGCTAGAGGTGAGAGCCGCTTATCTAAATTTGATTTCCATACAAATTGAATGCGGCTTGACCTTCGATAGTCAGTTTGCCGTCGTACTGTGATGATGATCATGGAAGGTAGAAACGCGTCAGTGCGTTGCGGCTGCCGGTAATTTTGTTATTTTGTTCGACGACAGGTTAAATACGGTGGGATTGGTGTTTACTTTAACCTCGCAAACTTGATTTAAAGAATTTTTACCACCACACGCGCAATCAATTATTGTCAAATTGTATTGTCTATATATGTATATGTGGCAAAAGCTGCAAAACGTTAATGTTCGTGTCTACATAGAAATTGTGCAGCCGACATTTCCAGTCAAGTTCAATGTATGTGAGACTCCTTGAGGTGATAGCCGCATATCGAACTTTGATTTCCATTTATATTCAATGCGGTTTGATCCTCTATAGTCAGTTTGCCGTCGTACTCTGATGATGATCATGGAAGGTCGAAACGCGTCAGTGCGTTGCGGCTGCCGGTAGTTTTTTTTTATTTCGTTCGACGTCTGGTTAAATACAATGGGATTGGTGTTTACTTCAAGCTCGCAAACTTGATTTAAAGAAGTATAAAATCTATTTATGTGTTACAACTGGTCTGAATTCTTTGTGCTTGGCATGTGTGACTTTGTCTTCTGTAAAAAGTTATAATATCTCGGTCTAAACGACCAATCGTTATTTCATTTGTGTCATTCTGAAAGAAAATTCCAAATTTCGGATCCTAAATAAATCTATTTTCTTTATAAATATACACATCGCAATCCACATCGACCAAGCCAGACATTTTATCTGGCTAAAGAAATCTGTTTTATGTGCTTCATTGAAAGATTTTTTGATATTAGTAGTAAATGTCGATGAACCTTAATTTAAAATATCACTGGCGGTACTTATTTTTCGCTTTAAAATCAGATAATCAATTGAAAAGCTATTCTAACTCTGTTTTCGTTACTAAATTAATTTATTTGCAAGTAAAGCAAAACTTTTTCCATAAATAAGAACCACACTTTGTAAATAAGTTTAAAATTTTTCTACGATAAATTAATGACAAACTTGTCCAGATCGGGCGGTTTGTTATGAAGAGCATGCATCTGCCTTTCGTTAGTTGCTTGCTCAATTTAAATAACGTTTGATAGCATGAGTTCTGCAAACAGACTAGGTTCATTCAAAACGTCGACTAGACCATGCAAATGGGCGAGGATCCAAAGCCATTGAGGCTTTCTCTGTTATAAGGTAAGCCTGAATTTTTCATCTTCTTCTCTAAACGAACACGAGAAATGTTTGATTTTGCAGCACCGTCTGTGAAAATCAGACAGGTTTGGAAATAGTATCTAAAGTATACACTTTATCTAGGTGATTGAAAAAGCGAATACGTATTTAATTTTGATTGTAGCGCTCGAAATTTGCCTCGTCTGCCAAAAAACATATTGTCTACGATTGGGTGGTTTCTGTATATTCACAACTGTTTAAAACACGCCATTTATTGAAATTGTGCACGATTTCACATAAATTGACAAATATATCCAAAGTTAGTCGAAACTTGTGTATACGGTCACATACCGCCACCTCCGACTTTCATATGTTCCATGAATTCTTTAAATCAAGTTTGCGAGCTTGAAATAAACACCAATCCCATTGTATTTAACGAGTCGTCGAACAACATAACAAAACTACCACCAGCTGCAACGTTTCGACCTTCCATGATCATCATCAGAGTACGACGGCAAACTGACTAACGAGGATCGATCCGCATTGCATGTGTATGGAAAGCAGCGTTAGACATGCGGCTCTCACTTCTAGTAGTCTCGCATACATTGGACACGACTGGAAATGTCGGCTGTACGATTTCTATGCAGTCACGAACATTAACCTTTTACAGCTTTCGCCACATATATATATATATATATATATATATATATATATATATATATATATATATATAGGTAATACAATTAAACAATCAATGATTGCGCGGGTGGTGGTAACAATTATTTAAATCAAGTTTGCGAGCTTGAAATAAACACCAATCCCATTGTATTTAACCAGTCGTTCAAACAACAGCAAAACTACTGTCAGTCAGACGTACTGACGCGTTTCGACCTTCTATGATCAGACTACGACGGCAAACTGACCAGCGAGGATTATTTGGATCATTGGACCATGCAAGGTCGAAACGCGTCAGTACATGTGACTGACGATAGTTTTGCTATGCTGTTCGACGACTACTTAAATACGATGGGATTGGTGTCTATTTCAAGCTCAATAGCTTGATATAAAGAATTGTTACCACCACCCGCGAAATTATTGAATTTTTATGTTCCAAGAATGTACGAGGAAATGAAGCGTATTTCTGATCTACAAACTTATATTAAGTAGTATTTATCACTTCCATAGTGATTAGTGATTTTAAAATTAAACAAAATAAAAGTGAAAGGAGATCATGATCGTGACCACATAAAAGGTTGATAACAGACTGTCCTGTCAAGTACAATTTAGATAATATTTCCATTAATGGAAGCTGAATCATTGCCTTCCATACTTCTAATTTTGATCTCCGAAAGTCAGTTCGTCGGTGAGCTCTTAAGACCACGAGAGAATTCAAAGCATGATAGTACTTGAAATCAATGGTAATTTTGCAATTTTGTGCAAATGTTTAAAACAATTGAATTGGTGCCTACGTGAATTCCACAAAAATCACTGAAACGAAATATGTATTCTAAATTTATCGTCTCAAGCAATACTACCTAACAACATTTTGAAAGATTCTCAGATCTGCTCCGAATATTTCGGCTTCCTTTACCAGAAGAAAGATTTAAGGATAAACTCGCCTCACCAAGAATTTTACAAATATTAAGTCAAATTATGCTATAAATAGCCAAGTTTTCTGATTTTATATTATTACTTCATAGAATGTTTAGTAGAAAATAAAATTTAGCGCAACCGGCATAAAATTGAGAGTATTTCCAATTTCTCAACCACGCTACATATGGCTCATGCGAACATTAAATTTGTTATTGATTTAAATAGGCTTTTGTTGATATTTCGGTCAGTTTATGCGGTTCTCTGGATTATTGGTAAGCTGCTGGTGGCAGTACAGCTATATATGGGCACTCCGTGGCATCATTCATGTAGGTACTTTTGATAGGTAGGCGCAGAGTGGACATGCCTCTTACAAGAGCAGAAAGCCAATCCTCACCAAACAGCTGCAACAATGCATCTCGGATAGTTCAGACGATGCACAAAACCCGACTATAGAAGACTGAAATACTTGCAAAACACATCGCTTCATACAGACTTGGCTTAGAAAGTACAGTTACTCAGATTCGAGTTCAATTGGAGTAAAAGTAATATATAAATTTGACAAACCGAATGTACCAAATGATGAGAATGTTACAATAAATTAAACGCCTTCATTAAAGTATTCGCGAGCACCAAGAAAGAACGAACTGCTACTGCGTACTGGAGGAGATAAAATATTGTTTTCTTTGCACATAATAAAAATCTGAGAATAAAGTTCGGTCAAATCTTTCATAATATTTATTCAAATCGGGGTTGTGAGCTTGAAAAGAACACCACTTCGGTTATATATCAATTTGTCAGTTTAAACTAAGCATTTTATAATTAATAAAAGGCAACTCATCCAGGAGACCAATTTCTTACTTATTGGGATCTCTTCAATTACTGTCCAGAATTTACCGCAGTCAAGGCGCGAACCTGGGTACGTCTCGTTTGGAATCTCTGACTCTGAAAACTGTATCACTCTGGTTGTGAATGCTCTGTCACAGGAAAGTAGTTCTTATAATAAGAACGCGTCAATTGCTTACAGGATCGCTAGGCACATATTAGATACGAATTTCATATCAAGATCAACGCACTAATACAGCCATATACAAAAATAAATTATCGTACAAACGCGCAACGTCCCTGTGTACAATCAGGACTTCAAACCATATCGAGGTAAGTGGAACAATTCAGTGTTTTAAAAATCAAACGATTTTAATAAAAAAACAAATGTTCAGTTACGTAGCATAGCATGGCATGTGCAAATAAAAATAGGTTAAAATTGTGAGCCTTCACACCAAGTATGTAGTTATTATAGGGCGTAATATCAGCTCCTGTTGATGTCGCCAGGAAGCACAAAACGAATGTGTACATGAGATATTACCTTTCATTCAGGCTGACTTCGGTTTATCCTTAGAATTAATTTTTTACAAGTTGTGCAACACCTAATACATAAATGCATATAAATTGGTTCTCCCCAATAAAACAATATACTTATTGTATATTTAATTTAATGATGCCATATTTATCACTGAATGTAATAACGGATATTAACCAGGTTAAATGTGCTTGGATTTTCTCGAGTAGCAGTTGGCCTGTAGTTGTAATTATCAATTTTTGTTAAATTTAGAAAATCTTGAGATCCATTGTGTTGGTACCTTGTACCAAACCAATAGCCATAGCATTAATACCTTCTACAGGCTCTGTATATATTATATATGTTGAGTTAGCTTTGAAGCCGCATTGTCCAACACTTTATATGAAGTTAGCTTTACTACTGCAGGTTCACACATTTGTATAGGAGATTTACCGTCCTATTTTCCCACATTCCGCTCCCAAATATATATTGGACAAAGGGCGTAGTACCTGCTCCCACCGATGAGTCGCCAGTAAGTACGAAACGTATGTGAACATGAGATTATCCTTTTCGTTAATTTTATCTTAGTTTTATCCTTCTGGTCATATTTGATTTAACTTGTCACTAAATGAGCAACACCTAGTACACAAGTACATATATATCAATTATCCGCAACAATCTGTATGTAAGTGGCACAAAGTTCTTCTCAATCTGCCAGAATGTCAGCCTTCTGAAAATCAACTAAGTGGGTTGAGGAAGTGCATATTCACCAAAATAATTAATATTGTCTGTTACAAACAAAACAATGCCACGTAATCTGACATAATTTAACTTATTTTTCAGATCAAGATAGCAAATAATTTGGTCCCTGTCTTCTCCAATCGCGCGGAAATTTCAAAATAATCAAAAATTAAGAGTTAATTATCCTCAATGTAAGCTATGTTCACAATCTATCCTCGCTACATGTCATTATTAGCATATTTCTTATAAAGTCGGAATGTAAACAGCAAATAACCAATGGTGCCAATGTCGCCTTGCCTTCAAGTTGACTTGGCCTAGATTATAAACTGTACGTAGATCTGCGTTCCTGTTTCTCTGTTGTTTACGTAAGTCGACCATCTAGGTAATACCCTTCCTTTCCTAAATCATTATTTATTTCGTTATTATTAATATTTCTCTAATGGTTAAGCGGCAGTGAAACTAATTTTGCAGCATCAGGAGCTAGATAAAATCTTTATATCTTCCGCGCTAAGACATTGTCGTTTTTATGCCACATTAATTGTGAAATATACAATTTTCGCAAAAGAATATTACAATAATTTGGATCGGATTTTTGATCCGGTATCAGATTTATCTCCTTTAGAATCTAAAATATAGCCTTACCAAACAGCGAAAACTGAGTATTATATATGTGCATACAGAAAATATTCGAGGCTTTTTATTCTACCTTAGAAGTGATTATTTTCGGTCGAATGGCAGTCATTTTAACCGTTGCTGTTCTCTTACATATCTTCTTTGTGTGTACCTATTAAACACATCAATTTTTGCTACTAGTCAGCTTAAAATAACGGCAATAATAGAAATAGGTGATCAATCACTATGTATTCTACGCATCTACGCCAGGCATTTCCAGTCGTTTTTTCCACGATGAATTAAATATGTATAATATATATTATAAAAAAATACTCTTTGCTCATACCCATGTCTAGTGTGCCTTTTGATTAATAAAAATACAGAAATCAACAACCCATTGAATCATAAATTAGTTTAGTATAGAAATTGTCCGGGATTTGTGGTATATTTGATACAAAACTGAGTAGAACAATCCAAATATTTAAATACTGTTTGTTGCGGAGAACTAATATATTTGCAAGTATGTATTAGGTGTTGCGAACCCAGTAGCGAATTAGTTCAGTTGAAACCAGAAGGATAAACTAAAGACAGCATAAACTGAAAGTATAATCTCATGCACATTCATTTCGTGCTTATTGGCGACTCATCAGAAGGAGCCGGTGTTACGCCCTTTAATCACTATATATTTGGGTGAGGAATGTGGGATAATAGGACGATCCAAACATTATAGGAAATGGCCAAGAGTTTGGGGAGAAGAGCACGAAAATCGCGATAAATGAACATGTGCGCCAAGGACATATTTAGTCTCATCAGAATTCAACTAACAGATAAAATACTGAATCAATCAGAAGCACCAGTAGTGCAACTATTCCTTTAAATAAATTATCATTGGTTGCTTGGGCGTTTATAACAATAATTCAAATCAAGGTTGCGCGCTTGATATAGACATCAATCCCATTATATATACACGTGTCAGTATAAACTAAATATTGTATAATGTAGAAAAAGAAATTCATCCAGTAGACTGGTTTCGTCATCACTGAGAACCCTTGAAGTACCGTTCAGAATTTGCCACGGACAGGACTCGAACCCGATCACTTATGCAATGGGAACTGTGACTCTACCCAATGAGCCACCCTGCCGCACGCGACGTATAAGTTTCAGTTATACACGAAATCATGTTTTTTTTGTTATCCCTTTCTTCAGGTGAATGTTATATGACATTTTTATAGACAAAGTTCCAACCAGCCACCTACAATCTGTCAGTACTTGAAGAGTTCCCAATATGGATGGAACCGGTTTACTGGATGTATTACAAAATGCTTAGTTTAATTGGTGTTTATGCCAAGCACGCGAAATTCTTTGAAAATCTAACATCCTAACTAAGATAAACCAACAGTCAGTTTTAACATATCGCTTTTTTAACAGAAGTTCCACTATTATCGACCAAATTTTCTTTCGAAATATTGAGTTAACTATTACAGATTATCGTTTCATTTATAATTTTAATGGTTCTTATTCTTTGCTCGCAATGAGTTGGCTGTCAGCGTCGAAGCGTAAAAACTTGCTCGATAATTACATTGAGATTAGCGGTCATTTGGCCATGGGGTGTGGGCGCCATCAGTTTCTGCAGCGCATCTTGAGAAGCATTTTCAAGAACTCATAAATTCATCAAATATTTAGAACGGCGTTGTTAGCGACAGTGGATAACTTGCAATCTCATGAAGGACCACAATGCCATTAGCGCAGATGGCCTCCCCAAATGTACAAATTCACAAGTATCTACATAACCTTATCCTAAATGAATGGAACAATACCGTTGTAGTGCACATACACCAACATAGTGACACCACCGACCTTGCTAATTTCCGAAGTATCCCATTGATCTGTTATATTCAAGGCGGCCCCCTTTATCATAAACAAATGAATTCGCGAAAAGCGAAAGAAGCGAAATAGGCCAATTCAAGCATTGTTTCGGCCGAGAACGGCGTGCATGGATCAAAAACATGCTCTTCGCTGCAATCTTGAATCACGCCACTTGTATCAGCGAGTAAGGATGGCTGCTTTCTAGACTTTGTATCCGCTTCTGATTCTGTCGTGCGAGATGTTATGGTGAGCTACGCTTAATGATTGAATACTAGCCAAAATAGCTCGATTGCTCGAAGTCCGCCGTAATGACTCTTCGGCACGCATTCACGGTAGCAAGTGTATTTATGAACCCTATCCAGTTACCCCCTCCCGGTTCGACCAGGATGCTTAATTGGTAACGAATAAGTCCTAATGAAGTTACTGCAGCACTTCCCGGACTGAAATGTTCATGATCGGCTTGTTAATTCGAACACCCTGAAGACATTCTGATAGGAAAAAAGGACGACGAGCTACAGAGACATAATTGGTGCCAATTAATATCCATCCGGTGCGTTCCAAAGCAAAACATATTGAAAGTGACAAATTGCTAATCGAACATTATTAATGTGTTCATACCGTCACAACAAGGGTATCCTTTTTTCTAGCGATCCGTGTTCAAACCACGGTTAAGCAACTTATGTCGATTCTTACTGTCTAAATATAAAAAATTGAACATACTAGTAGCTAGCGCTGAACTTATACTCCCTATGAAAAAAGTATAAATGCCAAATTTAGCCAACTTGTTATCATGTACAGTTCGGACCTTTCTCGTTTCCTAGCTACTACCATTAAGACACTTACATACACTTACATTCTTACATAATACATACTTGTATATATATATATATATATATATATATATATATATATATATATATATATTAGTTCTCCGCAACAAACAGTATTTAACCAATAAGACACTTATACATTTAAAATTACTGGTGTAAAAATTAGATTATAACATAGATCTTACTGTCATTTCCAATAATTAGTTCGAATTTATGTTTCTCAAAATCAATGAAAATTTTTTACAATAATTGATTGCGCGGGTGGTGGTAAAAATTCTTTAAATCAAGTTTGCGAGCTTGAAGTAAACACCAATCCCATTGTACCAACTCAGTCGTCGAACAACATAACAAAACTACCGCCAGCCGCAACGCACTAACGCGTTTCGACCATCCATGATCATCAGAGTATGACACAGACTATCGAGGATCATCATGGAAGGTCGAAACGCGTCAGTGCGTTGCGGCTGGCGGTAGTTTTGTTATGTTGCTCGATGACTGGTTAAATACAATGGGATTGGTGTTTACTTCAAGCTCGCAAACTTGATTTAAAGCATCATTTTAATTGTTTTCATTTCTACACAACTGGATGTTGAACAATGACGTGATCCTTGTTTTGTTTAGCCTGTTCTACATTCTCCTTGTCGATATATTTAACTGAATCTAAAATAAACTTTATATATATTCGCACATACGCGACACACTTCTTTCTAGTAAGAAGTCGGTAGTTGTAATAAAATCGACCATTAATAACCATTTTGAAGAAATTTCATACTTAAAGTCGTATTTAATGATACTCTTTGTGGAGAGCTGTCAAGTGCCGAAGATACTCGCCAACGACAATCGAAGCATGAAGCAAATGTGCATGAGATTATCCGTTCCGTTCATACAGACTTTGGTTTATCATTCTGTTCGAATTTGAACAATTTTTACTAGATGAGCAACACTTAATACAAAATTGCATATATAAATATATGTATATATGTATTAGTTCTAGACCGAAAATAGTAACTAACTATTGAATATCGAAATATTTCGAAGGCAATGCTGACGAGAATAATAAACAATATCAAGCAAAAATAGAAATAGCTAATTGTGCAAGATATATATTCTTTTATGCCGATATTTTACGACTGATTAATTTGAACAGGGTGTCGGTGTTCCTTTTATATCCGCAAACGTGTTTTGATATCTTTTATCGTTCGATGTGCAATAAAGCATTCTCTAATACAAAAGAAAGTTATGTGAGGCATACATTTCATGCACGTTCACGGCAATGAATAATCCTATTCCATAAACATGAAGATTTAATGATTCATTATAGCGCAATAACTTGCCGAAATGCCATGATATTAACACAATAGCATAAAAGGTAAAGAAAAAAATGCAAAAAAGTAAACACCGAAAGTAGAATAAATCCCTTAGCACATCGAAGAAGTGTCAAAATAGAAAAAAAGTATGTCAAGATCACACACAGACATACATACACCAGTAACAAAACATCCTTTACCGATAAGACAACATGAACTAGGCCTCCACTAAGGACCAAATTCGCTGCCAGGTTTTCGCAAATTATCGCCTATCCAAGCAGCTCTTAGTAAGTGCAAATATGGGACAGTGTAATCAAGTAACAAATGTATCTAATAATGATATTCGACCATCGGTGTACAGGTCAATCTCTACTACGATAACTGGTGCCAACCAAAATTATCTCGGCTGCTCGGCTCTTGGCGCGCGACTTGCTCAATGACACAACAAGCGCTTCCGACGTTCCTTAACCGGATGCAATAATGATGGCATCAGTTGAACAGCAATAATCTTCCCGAATCTTTAGCTCCGAATTAATGATATCTGATGCGCGGCTACAAGTGAATGTATTGATTCTCAAAATTGTCCAGGTAATGGCAGTTATGGCATAAACAAGAACTGGAAATATAAATAAGTTGAAGACTTTGATCTGGTGCTAAGACAAATAAGCGGGCAGTTTTAGAGCTGTTTGCCTAATAATCCAAATGCAACTGCAGCAAGTCTAATAGACCCGTAAATCTCGGTAATAGTTCTTACGTCAGAATTCATCAGAGTTTAGCTTTAGAACACACTGAATAGGCACTTTTTGAACAACATAATTGGCTGTCTTCTACCTCTAACAGAACAGTATCATAAGCACATTAGAGGTAACCTAGCCAGCCATCACAACTGATCGCCATTCCAGAGAATGTTGTTCTGTCAACGGCAAAGACTGATGCTACATCTAAAACGAATAAGTTGGAAGCAACAACACGCCTTTGTCCAACGCCGGAGCCAATTGAAAAATGGTCAGAATTACAATAGCTATTGTGAACACAAACCGAGGAGTCATTAAAACAGGATTCAGACATTAACAAGTGTCCAGGACGCCATCACGACAAAAAGCCACAAAATCTTGCTCGATATAGAATCGAAATTGGCTGATAAATCTAGAAAAGCTGTGATGATGTATCGCCGATGTTGGCAGCGCAACTCAAGAGTGCAACACAGTGTATAATTTTGGTCTATGAATTCATTACACAGTAAAATGCCTGCTTGAGATGGCCTAGTTCATTAGTCTCGCTCGTCAAAGATTTGTCTGTAGATACTATCAATAATCATCATCATGTCTAGCCATACAAAAGTCAAAAGTGACGAATGTTTTACTGCCATATAACCATAAGACGACCGGCGGGCTCAAGCTAGTCAACCCGGGACTGGTAGCATGAACCTTGCCGGGCCATAAAGGGACACAGCCATCATCCCGTTTCATGTGAAGCCTCGAGTTTGGTCTAACTGCACTGTAACTTTGTTAAATGTGTAGTGACGGAATTAGAGCAAGAGTTCCAGACATGAAGGGCAAGTTTCGGCTGCTGAAGAAAACTTTAGCCACTGGCATCTGAGCAGATAGTGCTCATCAGCCTTGGTTGGCAGACTATCTAGGAGAGAAAAAACTCCGAATGCAAACCATCACTAGGAATGGGCGACCTAGTGTTCTTTTACAGCCCGCATATAACCATGAAAAGTACAGCTTACAATAATTACATACTGCATCGGCCATCGCGCAATATAAAAAGAGTCGCCTTATCTGCTGAGCCGCGCAGGGTGGATAAGCGCAATCGGGCTACTGCAGGCAACTTTATCTCCGATTCTGCCTCATTTCATTCCCCTTCCTCTTCTCAATCTAACAATGACACTCATTTAGATACTATAAATATGGTTGGATTAGATCATAACACTGGGCCCAATATCATGTTGCCATATATTACGAAAATGGTTCTAGTAGACGATCATTCATTAAACCTAGGTTAGGTTTTTTTAACGTAGATACTATCAAAGACCACTTTTGACGCAGCACAGAACAACCTGATACTATAAGGATCAGCTGGAACGCTAGCGTCACACTCTTCAATGATAGGTACCAAATATACGTAACTAAGAGCCTACTCGGACAAAAAACAAGAACAAGTTCACAAGATTGTGAGGAACTAAAAATATTATTTATAGACAAAGTTGATTTTTTCTGGTAAAACATGATAGAAGTTTAAGAAACACGACTTGCGCAGGAATTTGCACATGCACAGAAAGCAAAAATTGGAAAAAAGAAAAATGCGTGCTCATTATCTTATCCACCGCAAAAAAATTAACATTGTGTATAAATAAAAGCTAAATGACTTTACAGCAACAGGCATCGTATATATATATATATATATATATATATATATATATATATATATATATATAAAATCATATATACTCACATTCATAAATTCATATACACATTATATATACGCATATGCGTACGCGCATACAAAAGTACGTAAGTGCATGCACATACATACATTCATACATAAAACATGCAGGTTCGCATACATTTGATCAATAAAAACATGCTATCACAACATCTGATTTCCATAGGTAAATTTAAAATGACTAAATTTTTATATATATATATATATATATATATATATATATATACTATCCACAAACACCAAATTACTACCAAAATCAGCAAACAGGTGTCCAAAGTTAATTCACAGCTTAAATGCCAAGAAAATTTTGAAAAAACCTACATGTGGTTGGAACAGAAAAAGCATAAGAAGGTGTCCAAAAATGCCAGGCGTCTCAAAATATACTGCATCCAGAGCAAACAGATATATTACAAATTAAACCGATATTACATCGTCAAATTTTATAAAATAACAATCTTCACTGGCTACCTTTCCATCTGCCCGTTTACATACATTAACAGAAATTATTTTTAAATAATTAGACGAATCCATAATAATTTCGCAGTACATACTGCTATAAATGAGTTTAAGTGATAAAAGTAACAAATTTAAGTAAGGTTGTGAGATTTACATGTCATTGAAATATAACCAAATTAACAAAGGAAACATTAGCACAACATGAAGTTATTAACGCAAGTAAATAATAATCATTTAGATTTCGACCTCTAACACAGCAAATGCATTTTTGGGTGTAGTATTTATAGTTAACATCAAGTTAAGCATAAAAATAATCGATGGAGACGCGTAAAGGTCGACGGAGTGCCACCATAAAGAATAAAAATAAAATAAAACACCAGGAAGATACATTCGTGAGCATAGAAATCCAACCATTAACAGTTTTGCAGAAATTACACAATAAAAAATAAATTAAAACAAAAAATTGATACACTGTTGCCTTACACTAATGAAAAATTAACTTGAAATCTACTGCTAAAAAGAAAGGATATTCTCTGGATTTTCTATCTGCTGTAGGTTGCTACTAATATTAGCATAACCAGAAAAAGTAAATTATAACATTTGACCGATACAATAGTTTAAATAATGATAAGCTTTCCTTAATTACTTACTGCAAACCAATTATTTAGCTATCTCAAGATCAATTTTTTAATCTAATTCCCAAATTTGACTGTTTTTTTTCTTTCAATTATACTTAATATCCTATAAGAGGCGATTCCGCAAACCTCTATATTTCCCCGATTAAAATAAATTTAGAAGGTTAGCTTACATTTTCTTAAAGAATATAAGCTTACTTCACATGTGACAAATCACAATGAGCAAGAAAAGACATAGCTATATTGAAAGTCCATCAACGCTGAAAGAAGATTTTTACACAACTGAAAACCAGGAAAAAATCTAAAACGAAGAATAGTTAAAGTGTATTCTATAGGAACTGAGGTTTTACCCAAAACAAGATTATGCAAATGCTTTCAAAGAATGAACAAAAAAACTTTTGATCGAATTATTTACAAAACATTTGAAATTCCAGCCCAAAGTCCCATTTTAAGCTACTATTTTGCTTCCACACTAGATAAATTTAAACAATTAGAAAAATGTCAGCAACAGATGGAAGTGGATTTCTCGATCTTACAGCTTGTATCAATTCATTTATAATACTTTCTAAAAGCATTGTTAACTTTCAAGATAATCAAGCAAATATACCTATAAAATTCAGTAAAATATGAGTTTGTAGTGAGGTAAGCTAGATCATCATGACGAAGAACATTAGTGGAATACAATTAAGCATGACTAAGAGACAAGGCGAACTATTTAGCGCGGTGCAAAAAACCAACATCATGAACTTCCTTAAAAATGATTGCAAAGAAAACAGTTATCACAATTTCTTTAATCATTGGCAAAACTAACCAATATAAAACCAAACCCTGTTTGAGCATACTAAGAATTCCTCACTCTTGTAATGCTATTTAAAACTTTATTTTGCACCTTGATCTAACCTAACCCCGACCCCTACCACGACCTCCACGATTTCCTCTACCACCTCTGCCACTGCCGCCCCTACGTTGGTCACCTCGGTACTGGTCCGCTTGACTTTGTTGTTGATATTGATATTGCTGTGTCTGATTCTGGTAGCTAGTTGGCTGAGCACAGGATGCACCAGATGCCGCTCGCTGTTGAGCTAAGTACTTGGCCTGCAACTGGCTAGTATCGAGGCCGTTTGACATCCCCGAGCCGACTAAAGACCCCTGTTTAAATGTTACGAACAAAAATACAACCCAGGTAAAATACTATCTTTTGCTCTCAACATCTTACAAAAGAAGAAGTCTAAAAGGTAGATTGCAAAAAAATTATTAACCATTTATATTTATAGAAATTTAGTTGAACAAAACTAAAAAATTAATCCAAATAGAATCAGGAGAATTTGCTAAAGTCAGCACGAATAATGGGTGCAATCTAATTCACACATTTTTCCGAGCTTATCGTCGACTCTTCAGTAGGAATCAACTTTACGACAACAATACACAATATATTTGGTCAAGAGCGTTTAGAATGGTTTTTATGCTCATTATCGGTGACATTTAGCCTATCTTTAATATCAGGCTTCATACATATTATTTGCATTGCTAAATAATATAGAACAACGCTACTACTTTAATATGCATACATAAGGAAGATAGTATCGCCCACCTGTTCAACATTTCTCAACCAAATTTAAAATGATTTCGAAGCATAACGTCGGCTCCTATCATGAACGGAACCGATGAATACATGAGATTACGTCTCAAGTACTGTAGCCTAACTGTCGCTACCATAAGCAAAATATAATTTCGACTTGCGAATTTGTATAATTCGGAAATGAATGTTTGCTAAAAGCTCATGTTGTTAACCACAACAATGACAAGGAAGTAATCCTACAAACGTACATCAAATATTTCAACCGGTCCTTACGAATAGTAGGATAATACAAGTGAATTATGCGGGTGAAATGTAAAAACAAACAAAATAAAATCACAAAAAGTATGCATAATCATTCATCTGACTGTACGTTTAATAATACAATATGGAACGCGGGATAGCTGGCATTACTAAGCTTAAATAAAACATAGCTGTTAATTATTTTTTATTTAGAAAAGGCTTAAAATAGCGCGTTTACACCTCATTTTACGTAATTCTTGCATGATATGAAATAACGCCAAAACACTAAACTATCATAATGCTTACGTATGTGGTGAGTGCATAAATTATTATTTCAGAACTTGCATCGAATTACTAATAAACTACTAGCTCATAAATACGTCCAAAACAGCAAATATGCACGCAAAAACCAAAACAAAGTTATTCTCAAACAAATTACTGCATACATGCATATACATACATACCTACACACACATCCATCCAACCATCCATACATACATACATACATACGTACATGCATTCATACTTACACATATACATGAACAAATTCCTGAATTACACACACATATACAAAAATATATACATGCATACATACATACATAAATACATACATGCATACATGCAAATATGCACACACATGCATACATACAAGCAAAACACGCATACATACATACATACATGCATACATACATACATAAATATCTACATACATACATACATACATACATATTTACACACATACATGCCTACATATATGTATAGATACATAAATGCATACATACTTACATATATATATATATATACATACATAAAAAACATACATACATACATACATAAATACATGTATACATACATGCATACATGAATACAGAAACACATACAAACATATATACATGCATACATACAGAAGTACACACATTCATAAATACGCACACACAATCAAACTTTCATAAATACATACATTTATACATACATAAATACATAAAAACAAACATATATATGTAAATGAAGAAATGGATATGTCTCCGACATGGAAGGTTTAAAAAGACCCTATATCATAATGCTACTGATATGATTGTTTATTTGTACACACATTTATATTCACACCGTTCGTATACTAACATGTTTTGTTTTGTCTTTTAGCATGTATATCTGCATTATATGATGAATAAAGCCTAATATTTTAGGCAACTCTTTCTTCTGACTTGTCTAATCATTCTGCCCGTTTGCTGTGCTTGTTACTGTGATTCAGAACAATTTATTCATCATATAACCCAATCATGGAACGCCTACTCAGACCAGAAAGACTTGATGTTGAACCTAGTGCACCAGATGCAGCAAAACAATGGAATCATTGGTATCGTACATTCTGTGGCCTCCTAAAAGCAGTCGAATCCATGAATCCGGATAAATTAGACACTCTTATTTCCTACGTCTCTCCTAACGTATATGAACACATCGTTGACTGTGATACTTATGATCATGCTATCAAAACTCTAATGAATCTCTATGTCAGACCGAAAAATGAAGTCTTTGTTCGTCATATACTCGCGACTACTAAACAAGAAAATGGACAAACATTGGATCAATTTGTTCAGATTCTGAAATCGTTAGCTAGGGAATGCAATTTCAAACCAACTACGGCCGAGGAAAATCGAGACGATGCTCTGCGCGATGCCTTCATTAATGGAATCCAGTCCAATTCAATCAGACAACGTCTCTTAGAACAACTCACTTAATTTTCAAGCGGCTTTTGATCAAGCACGTGGTCTCGAAATGGCGGAAAAGCAAACATTATCATATCAAAACTGTTTGAATTCTGCACACACTGCAACGGTTCAGCCACTCAGTCCTTCATCAACCTCCGATAAATCTACAGATAATCTTGTTGCTGCTGTTAAACAAAAATGTGACTTTTGTGGGTACGATTATCATTTAAGATGGAAATGTCCGGCCAGAAACGCCTTCTGTAAAAGTTGTGGAAACAAAGGACATTTTCAAAAGGTATGTCGCTCTAAGAATCACCGCCCAGTGGTTTCGACGCTTCATCCTACCATATCTGCAACTGTATTAGCTGCTGCTCCTGATTGTCTCACCAAATGTGTAATAAATCTAGAAGTCAATAACATAAATTGTCATGCTCTCGTTAATACAGGCAGTTCCTGTAGTTATGTTTCAGAAGCCTTCGTTTTGAAAAATAATTGGAAAATTCACTCCTCTCAAGAAACAATAACCATGGCGTCTAGCTCATTTTCGAGTCATACCAAAGGCCATTGTTTTGTGTCGATTCAATACAAATCATGTGTTTATCAAAATATCAAGCTATCTATACTTTCTGATCTTTGTACTGACGTACTCCTCGGTCATGACTTCCTTGGATTGCATAAAAGTGTAAATATCTCTTTTGGTGGTCATAAATCGTCATTCACCGTCTGTTTACTGAAACCTGCATATGTTACGTCCCCGCCTCTTTTCCACCATTTAACTGCTAACTGGAGGCCTATTGCTACGAAATCAAGAAGGTACAATCGAATGGATGAAATATTTATCAGAACAGCTACAAATAGATAATATTTATTCATGTTAAATCCATAATAAAACATGAATAATAATAATAATAATAATAATAATAATAATAATAATAATAATAATATGAATTTATAAATTACTAAATGCTTAAACCGGCGTAGGTTATTTTTTCTATATAAGGGTACCAATATTATATTATCAAACTGTATCACCTCTAAGAACCATAAAGCTTTTTTAAATTAAATTTATAAAACTACATAACACAATTGATACATTTTAAGTGATTTTGTGCATTAAATATTTGGAAGAGAAAAATATGGTGCTAATCAACATGCCATATTACAATAGTCTACAGGCCAAATGATTGGTATTGCGCAATACCTGATAGACGAGGGGCGTCTGACCGAAACCACTCGAGATCGAGGCTGACATTGGTGGCATTGAAGGGGTTGTCGTAGGCCCCGCTGTATATGCGAAATTCATGCCTGCCATCTGATTTGCTACAGCGTAGGCAGCAGCAGATTCATTCATAACATAGTTGTTTGCAGCTGCAGCGCCCTGCGTGAACGCAGAGGCACGTGATAACGAATTCTGGTGTTGAAAACCACCACCCCCAGAATAACTTGGACTTCCACCAACGTATTCAACACCACCAACGCTTCCTCCTCCTCCACCACCTCCTCCTGATTATTTTATGTTTGAATATGAATATATTCAAAATTAGCATGTGTACTTATGGGTGAAGGTGCACAAATTGTTGCCAACAGGGCGTTGCGATAGCAACCGATATGACGATGTACTAAGCCAAACAAATGTTTTGGAACACTATGTGTAAAACAGCGTGAAGAGCTCATCTGCAATGTGTTGAAGAAATAAATGCAGAATCGGAGCAAATTAGTGTAATCTTTACGCCTATAATTTACAGCAGTATTGAGTATATTCCCATAGCTAGATGAAACCCATTGATAATTCCTAAAAAATTGGCAAACCATTCTTGGTAAACTCGCATAGTACGTTACCTAATTCATTTATCATTCCCAGCTTCATCAACATCAACATCATCATCATAATCATCATCATTTCAAACAGATATGCACTCGTAGTTAACCAGGAATTTTTAGCTGACGCATAGGTGTGATAAAAATATTAATACAGGCAAAAGTAGTAGTAGTAATCCTTATAGACACGCCTGTTAAGTTAGGAACAATAATTGTTCAGGAAGTGGTGGAACTGGTCTAAATGGAAAAAAATTAGAGGAACAACATAGAGCAACAAAGCCAACTACAGCTTTGTATCAATTATGCATAATGCCACGAAAAATTTAAGGCAAGACGAAATCGACACGACAAAGCTTTATGCGACATGGGCGAGCGAGCCAAGCGCGAAAAACATGTTTGTCTAAAAGAATCATTGGCCACGGGCACTTCAAAACAAAAGATATTCCAACAGATACGTTGGTATGCTTGCTTGGAAAAGGAAGTTGTAAAGTGAGAACTATTCACCAAGAACTTACATATGAATAAAAGTGAAGCAAAGGTATGTATCGACCTCGTCGTGATTATTCAGCATCCATTTCTGTACATGTCCAACCGACATCGCAAAAAAACTCACTAGCCGACAATTTGAAAGGTGGCTACAGTAGCAAATCGCTTAACGAATATTTTTTGCTTCAACCAATTTTGTGTACTCGTAAATTAACTTGAATAACAAACTATGCATTTATACGTGAATTTATCAAAAATCAGGTTTACACGACACAATTTTCTCGTCAGAACTCAACTCGATTACAAAATCTGGTGCTCCATTACGTTAATTTTGACAGAAAAGGAGGTATACGTAGGATTAACTACATTCGTCATTCAACAACTAACAGGATGCGGTAGAGGCATATCAAGACTCACACATACAACTGCACGCATGAACTTTACTAGTTTATATTCAATTCATGCACACATTTCTTGTAATTCTCTAGTTGCGGAAAAGATGTCGCAGCTGGCAGTGCCCACCGCGTGTAATTCCTTTTCGATTCATGTTTTGAAAGCCATACAAATCCGCATTGTTTGTAAAATTATTTTCTTTTAAGAATGTGCTCATCTTAGATAACTGATTTTTGTTTCAAGCTAACAATTGATTGTCCCCAGTTCCCATTTTCATCGGAAAGTTTTCCGTAACCATTCCAGGATCCTTTATTCAGTCCACAGCTCGCCACACGAAGTATTGATGCAAACTAATAAAGCAAGTGTGAAATTCTACTTCAACTGTTCTTGAACTGGATTACCTCATAATAGCTACGGAAATCCTACTAAATAAGCAAGAATCGTGTGTGTGTGTGTGTGTGTGTGTGTGTGTGTGTGTGTGTGTGTGTGTGTGTGCGATAGTTAAGTGCTGAGTTAGACACAATAAAATGCACGCGCGCATTCAGCAAATTAACAATGAAATGAAGTTAATTTAATTTGTTGCACACACCAGGCTAACTGGTTTACCCTTATCATGTGAACTAACGAAATCTATGATCTCAGAGATAAGGTAGAGAATTAAAGTAACGCAAATAAACTCGTAATCAGGTTAAGCGCCCAAGCAGTTAGTAAAATAGATACTGATTAAGAAAGGATGTAAAATAAATGAGGACCAGACAAAATTACCCAACTGAAGAACTATCATTCTAAGCAAAAGTGGTAATTAGGATAAATGGATATCATTAAGTGTAGAACACAACAAGCTAATAAATGCAATAGGAAAACCAGAAATGAGAGATAACATATCGGAAGATGATACTGGAAATAATCAATTAACCAGTTGTAAATTCAGAAATCTAAAACTTCCGATTTGTTTGCTGAAGCAACTTTAATGTCGATTACACTTTTATTATTGTCAACGAAAGTGTAGTAATAAGTGGTCTAACTAAATATTGCAATAACGTGGACTATAATACTCAGTCTACCTGCGAGCATGAAAACGCCCAATTGATATTGATATTGAAACAGGATAATGGTAGTCTATAAAGGGAAATACTTCGGAAGACCTGGACTGCACAGTGCATTCATCATGAAAACGCCGTTCAAATTTTCTAGAAAGAAATATGATAAACAATTTATTTCACAGAGTAAAGCAAATCTGTTCTGAGGAATTGCCGTGCCAGGAATAGGTGGTGTTTAAAATAACTTTACCACAAAACAGGCATCCGAAAAGATGTGATGAAGCACATAGGAAGTGGCAAAAGCGACAAAAAGCAGTGAAAACGTACCAAAACAAGCGACTAGTATACATTTTAAACGAAACAATTGAAAAAAACAGCACTACAAGGATGCCTTAAAGAAAACTGATTTTTCTCCATACAAAAGCGCCTGATTAACATAAATGTAAAGAATAACCTCCTAGCAATCAATAATTGCAATATTGTTTATTAGTATACAAGCCACAGCTGTCAATGCGCTATGTAGGCCGAACTAACTCATTACTAAGGATAGAATGTACTAGCAATTGTTGACCATATTGTTTGTAAAAATCACTCTTGAAAACATGAAGCTTTCCAATTTTTTCAATTGCAAAAAACGAAAAAGGAGCTACTCACGTTGGAAGCTGTCAGCTGCAACATCGTTAATTCGAACTTCAATAATCAATAGAATTGCGTAAATTGTTTTAATACAAACTGATGATGTGTGCGTGCGTGTGTTTGTGTGTGTGCGCGCCTCTTAATGTGCATTTCGCATGCAATTAATCTCACATTTTTTAAATTTTCTCTACTGAAATACAATATTTTTAATCCAGTTGATTTTCGGCGAAAATGGCCTTATTAACTGTGTTATGTAGATATGATTCATAATAAAGTTGTGTCAATACACAATTTGCTTAGCAATGTAAATTACTAATAGCCTTATAATAGGCAAATCAGGCCGCTATTCTTAGCTTGACTGTAGTAGGTGCACTTAACATCAGATTGATTCATTAACGGAAAAAGTACACAAAACAGATGTTGCGTCAAAACAATTTTTCAATTTTCAACCAAAATACGTGAAAGCGTTACTTAATCAAACCATTCATTCAATATTAATAATAATTAAAACAAATGTAATTTAGCGACACTATCTGTTGATGTCTAAAACTAAAACCTGTTTGAATGAGCAGGCATCAATGCTAATACATACGTGCATAAATAGAAATTAGAGTCTTACACACGGTGGTTTCCAGAACAGTATATTCCTTAAAGTAAGAATGCAAAAGCTCTCCACACTGGACTCAATATAATCAAATCACTAATATCGCGAAAATCAGGTTCGACCATCCGCTTGCTGAACTTCCTTTTCTGTGGTTCTAACCATTCATCTGAATTGCCTTAGTAGCCTGGCGAGCAAGATATATACGCGGTCTTCTCACGCAGTTACTCCAAGAAAGGTAATAGGCCTCCTAATAGAGATGCATAACTGGTAGCAATTACGTAAACTATGTCACTGATTAACGCAAACTAACCTGTAGATGACAATGGATTACAATTTTGGCAGAATAAATTAGAGTGCGACAATTTACTAGAAGAGCGAGTCCAGAGATGTTTATGTCATCCGTCAGTATAAGCTGCAACAAGGCTAATAAATCCGATAACTAAGGCAAAATCCAATCCTTCCCATATCGACAGATATCCCAGATATCCAAAATCGTTGATGACAGGAAGCAACATGCTACCGAGAACGACATCAGGCTTTGACTTTAATTTTTTCGCAACATTAGTTTTAGAGGCATGTAACTTCAGACTATACTGTACGAAAACTAGTTGGGCTCCGCTGTTTGCTTTCCTTCTTCGCCAACAGAACGGCATCGTCAGCGTTTTACAAATCAGCAATCCAAACACTCCACCAACCTCTAATCCTGGAATCAAGGCTGAACTCAGCAAAGATAGCATCAACAACAAAGTTGAGGAATGTAACATCAAGAAAACCACTCTATTAAGCGCAGAAACCAAACGCAAAAGTTTTGGAAATCAATTTTACTCTGCAAAGACAGACCGATGAATGAGCATAACAATCTGCATGAAATTAAACAATTTCGGCTGGAACGCTCCGATTCAGCAACGGTTATTAAAACATGTACCAGGCCACCGATTTGTACGACGCGTCAAATCATAGAAAAGTTACTCCTGAGTGCGACCGGGCGCATTAATTGAATCAGCACATCTCATTCCCGATCGGTACTTCATCTGAGCTGGCCTCGCTATATTATACGCACAAATACTTTCGATAATATTACCAAGTACAACACATGATGCCTTACTGAGAAAGCGAATATTCCGATTGTTGGCCGCAGAGCTATTTTCACCTACATGAGGATCGGCATTACAACGACACGCTTCAGCTCAGTTGACACAGATTTCCTCTAAATCAGCGCAATAAAAACTCCATCATTTCCTCCTAGAAATCCGTTCGTCAGATTGAGAATTCACTGCTATGCCACTTATTCAAATGAACGAGTTTCAATATCAATCTCATAATAATATCGTTTTCACTTCTTTATCTACATCGCCGGTTGTGATATTTGGCGGATTCGGGTATGTTTAAGTGCTCGACAAGATGCGCTTCTGGAACTCGAAGGGGATATATCCGTTTCCATAATTACCACTGCAAATACGTCGGATTTTGATATATATATATATATATATATATATATATATATATATATATATATATATATATATATATGTGTGTGTGTGTGTGTGTGTGTGTCTAAAATACTTGGGCTTAAGCGACATAATCAAATGTAGGAATGCGTGCATACACGGGCTTGTGTGAATGTCTACTAATAATCATAAAAGCAAATACCCACACTCATGCATACGTGCAAAATGCATACAAGCATGCTTAAATGCATGCCAGCGTACGTACGTACGTGCATTCACACATTCCTGTCTACATACATGCATTCATGTGAAAAATTGCGACACGCAAAAAAGCGCCTTTCAATTGAAATAAAAGCTAGGTGTGTAGGCATGCTTCCCTATATGGGAGCTATTTCAATTAATCGACTTTGTCCCGAACTGTGCAAACAGAAACAATTTCAACGCACTGCCATGGGCTTTCCACGTACCTTGTAAAACTGTGCTTAGTTAGGTTTCCACTTTTCTCAACATTTTGAACTATAATAAATATTTTTATGCTAAGCTTTTTTTTAATAAGAAGAACAGATTTTCCTTTTTTAAAATAACAGTTTCTTTGGTTCATGCCTCCAATAAAATCAGTTGACAAGGTGGAGCGCGAGCACTGTGTAATTTTAAATGTATTTTTGAAATTAATTTCGCGTAATAAGTGTTTATTGTATCTCAAGATAAACTATGCCACAAGCATTATCGTTAAATGTGATGAAATAGTTGAACAAAAAATCTTGAGAATGCTTCAAATATCTTTGATATAATGAGCTGCGTTAATTCACGAATTGTGTTTAACTTTATTATTTATATTTCCATCTTCTTTATATTAATTTCACCAACACTTACCATATTGACTTAGAAATTTTCACAGCTCACGAATAAATATATTATTTCTCGAATATAGAGCACATAAGTATTAGTGGTTAATTTCTGGTGTGTGGGTGCCACAAAAAAATGTTGTGCTCATATTCTCGGGCTTCAAAGATAAGTAGATGAAAGGCAACGCTTCCTCCGTAGTAATGTGGAATACACGCCAAAGTACATTTGGTAGACTTCCAGCAGCCTCTGCTGTAACTTTTGTACCACTAATGTTCAAAGATAGCTTATATATAGGCTATGAGACAATGCGAGATCTTTCCTTCAACTCTAGTCAATATTTTACGGATAGAGACGACAAATGCGCTGTGGCCACATCGCGTGTCTCCATAAAACTGGAAATGTTTTTGCACTACACCATTTGTCTTAGTCGAGTCTAGTTCACGGGAAAAGTCAATTAGTCTCCAATCTTAATTAGAGTGTTCCAGCCAGGTATGATGATGCATTTCTATTGTCCGGTATTTATGCGAAGTTCTTACTTGACTGACGAGCAATAAATAAGCTTTAACTGTCTTAGGCAACCTGCTTCTCGAAATCAAAAGCATGTAGACGTACAGTCCAAAGCATTGTCCTAATGCAAAGAAATGATTCTTTGGAATGCTATCATACTTTGCCTCTCTAATTGAGCAGCGTTTGAACATCATACGTATTGCTAGCGATTTAAATGCCAAGCTGATGAAGATTTTCCCTGGCAGAAAAAGGTTGCAGCAGTATCGAGCTCCCCAAACCCACATTTCATCTTAATCTGATGAAGAGGAACTTAATTTTCCAACATTATGGGCGATGTCTTGTCACAAGGCGGAGCGATATAACCCATGCAGGTGGTCAAATATCATTTATTGTACTGAGATCGACCGCATTTTAGTATGCAGACGATAGTTGTCCTCGGAAAAGGACGCTCTACTGACTCGAACATTGAATCCAACTACATTATTCTAGCCGCCAGAGTCCAGTTAAACTTCCGTTTCATTCAGCCGCCCATATTTCGTCAGAATATCCTTACGCTGAAATGAATCAAAAATTTGCACGTCTTCAGAAATGCCCAGGTTGTTGTTTTGATGTTTGCAACTCCTGCAGATAACGTACAAAATTATCTTTGGGACGTTTCAACAGAAGGTTTTAAGCAATTTTGGACTTGCTCACCGATGATAGCACATCAGAACTTGCTTGAAACTACAAAATCACACCTCGATCCGTAAGCTTCGTCGCCAGCCACACAGCTGGTGAAAATCAACACCTTCTCGATGTTGCTAATGAATTGGAAGCCATGTCAAAACGTAACCTATTCGAGGTGTACGTTCAGATCTAGTCTATTAACCGTGGTTATTCCGCCAAAAGATTAAAGGCAATCATTTCCGAATTGCAACTCGATAAGTACATGCAAAACTTCTTTAATGTCCCCTCAACTCTGTTAAGAGATGGACATAAAAAATACAAATTTATATGAAATTGCAGAGAATTGTTGCCCTATGAGGGATCACAGGAATCGGTGACCTCTTTCTAATTTAGAAAAATTCGTTTGAATAGAAGCACAGAAGGATATCAACAGGCTCATCATCGCAACCTGAGTGTTAGTGATCTATCCCAAATGATGGTTTACACTGTTGTACTCATCCATAAAATAAGTGAAACCCATTTTTTGCATACTATTTTAGTATCAGCTTTCTCTAGGATACACCAAAATGGATCTGTAACTATTCACCGAAGGAATCGTGAAGGACGAGAGCAGTCAACTAGGCCAATCCTACCAGGGTTTCTACCGAGAACGAAATACGTGAACCAAATACATGCACTTCGCCATAATCCTGAGTTGCCTGACCGATATTACCGATCAACATCATAACTTTTCTAGATTACTTGACCACTTTCGATGCTGTGTCGCGCAGATGTTATGGCGAAATAAGATTAATGACGCCGTAACAGCATAAACAGTTAGTAGTTTTAAGCCTATTTAAAGCGTACACCGTGCTCTAGTCACACTTGTAATAGTCATTTTGAAACTGCTGTGACTGGCACCGGTGTTCTTAAATGGTATGTCATCGAACCCAAAGTTTTATCCATACTGCTCATGGTGCTTAACGAAGATCACCATAAAACACCCGGTAATAATGGCCGGTATGCTGACTCAGAAAACGCCAACAATGCAATCCCGATGGAATAAAAGGTAGGCGAGCTCTAGAGAGCAAATAATTGCACACAAAGTGTTCAATCGTTACGAACTGAAGCTTGACGCCTCGAAAGCAGTTGTTTTAGCCAATCTTGAATTAAAACCCAATGTCGTACTAGACTGCACTCTGCTGCCAATTCTCAAGGAATTTACTTACATAGGGCCTTTGGTGACACAAGACAGGCGGGGCACAGTCGATTTTGTATACGTATAAATCTTACTGCAGCTGGCTTTGACAAGTTATGCGAACCGATCTGGAACCCCTTTTTTTCTCTAAGTACTAAGCCAAAGCTCTTTAGATCAAACATAATATCGGACCTGTTTAATGCTGTAAAGATTGGACATGACACCTTACAGACGCCAGTGCCTGGACAGCGATGTAAATCACTGAATTTGCTTGTTTTGATTTAGATTACTGTCAGAAGAAAGACAACAGGTATTATTCAAAAGAAAAATACGAGTCAACCAGTTCTAATTGGCCGATTTTTAATATACCATGCTCACCGCAAATTGAAATGTGAAGTAAATTGCGTTAAATTGAGCATTAATTAGGAAGGAAAATTATACAACCTGTGCGCCATGCTACCAAAGCAACTCCAGTGGTTTTCTGTAACTGCAAGAGCAGATAAATCATCTTAAGGCCGGATACTATTACACGAGATATCAATCACTAGATCCCACCGCAAAGTACCCCTGAAAAACAAGATACCTGAAAAGACGAAAATCTGTACGTTTAGCGGCAAACAGGGATCTGTGCAAAGTTTGATATTTGTTAGTCTAAAACCCACAATGCAGGAGATGTACTTCTCCATTTATGTATCCACACATCTAGGAACATATGTGATTTATTGTTGACAACTATCATGATGCATACACAGGCAACCGCTGAGATACTTGTCCTAAAATTCAACAGAACCATTAGCGCTTAATGTTAGATTGGAAATCATTGACAGCATATTTACGCTGGCCTTAAGTTCAACTAACCTATGCAAAAAAGAACATTAGTAATGATAATTTTTACCTCCACCTGAACGATCATAATGGCCACGGCCACCACCACCTCCTCGACCTCCTCGTCCACCAAACCCGTCACCACCACCTCCTCCATAGCCTCCACCCCCACCTCCTCCATGGCCTCCTCCTCCACTACCACGATAACCCTCCCCCAGAACCACCGCCATGATAGGGACCGCCACCGCCACCATGGCTGCCACCACCACCACCGCCTCCATAGCCTCCACCCCCACTACCTCCATAGCCTCCACCCCCACCGCCTCCACGACCTCCACCTCCACCTCCACCGCCACCACGAGCACCACCACGATCATCTCGTCGTTGCATAAACGACGGCATTTCTGGAGGTGGCGGTTCTTGCTCCCACGTACGACCGCCACGATCCGGCACCTATATATTCGCAAAAAACAATTATCAAATATTTTTCAGTCACCTTATGCCTATGTGATTAAAATCAGATCTAGTCTGGACAACACGATATAGATCATTATTACTGCGCCTAAATTAGGGTCATATTATTTACATCTTCAACTAAGAGATCCATATTGGCCGTAGCGCGGATGAGCTACAACTATTTTGCATAACACAAGGCGATACTTAACTGAAACTGATTCAGATGCATAAAAAACAAAGAAATGATTCTCCTTCCCGGTTGGTTTAGTAAAACCGGTAACCAAATAAACAATGGCGAAAGTAAATGTCACTAGTCGTCTTTGTTCTATGCTTCCTTTGATCTAATGCATGTTGGCACGGAAAATGGAAAAGGCTACATATCAACCTCAACCCCACTGAGTTTAACCTAATGTAGATTCGGTAAATTCACTTAATGTGAGTTGACTAAACTGAAAAATTTGGCCTGTGAAGAAACTTTTACCAAAATCAAATTTATTGCTCTCGGCTGGCTACGTGGAGTAGTTGTAAAGTGAAATCATTGGTTGATAAGTATATTGAGCAATTTACATAGCCAAGTGAAAGCCTCAGAAATAAATTATTACGTTCCAAATTATTTGTAGTTGAACAAAACAACTGGTTAAAAGAAAAGTATTTTGCACATCAGGAAAGTATTCAATTAATTGATCCTTGTTGGGCAGAGCCACGTTTTACGTGCATTGTCTATACTTTCACTAGGAGAACTTCGGAGACATTACCTTCTGGTCAGTAGGTATTTTTTTCAAAATAATCTTGGGCATTCTTTAATTGAATTCACCATTCTAGTAAGGCCTATTACTTTACTCATTCTTGAGTTTTTGCGCTGGAAATAATTTGCGACTAGTGTAGCTACATTAGATTGCCCCCGTAGTAACCAATGATGTCACCAATAAATACTTCATTTAACAAGGCGAAAAAACCTAGTAGAACTCGTGCAAGGAGGAACTGAAATTAATCAACTAGATGATCGTACACGTGCATGTAATTATATTAAACTGAAAAATTAAGATATAAATACGCAAATAAGCCCGCAATCCTGACGCAAGATTATGTAGGAAGGCTTCATTTATTATTATTGTCTTCAGGTACGAATAAACGCAACAGTTTAAATGAAATTTAGCGCTTATCATAATGCGTTTAAATTTCTTGATTTCGTCGGCTTACTATTGATGACCCTGAAATACTTTTAATGAAAATATATACATCGGACGCAAACACCTTTCTTCTAACAGGAATCAAGTAAATAAAAATGGTTATTTAAAGCATTTTCACCGCATTTCATTTACTAAATAATTTTACAATTTCATAAATTTTGAACTTCTCGTTAATACAGGAAGCCAGTATACCTTAAATAAATTATCTTCTTTCATTTAGTAAAAAACTCCTTTCAGTTTAATAACGGAAATTTCTTTGGTTATAATTTACGTAAGAATAGCAAGTGATGACCTGAAAACCCTAGTCTCATTGAAGATTACGGCTACTACTGATACATAGTGTAAGTAAACTGATTCTCACTGCAATCGAAGCTGTTCAACTAAATCATGTCTTCATAATTAAATATGCCATGAAAATGGGCAGGAGAAGTGCGACTCTCTAAATTAATTGGTGAAGCCTACTTTAAATCCGAAAACTTATCACTTATTAATTAAATAGCAGAATATTTTGACCAAAGACAAATTTACATTCGATAGTCCAACAAATTAAATATCCAAATATATATATATATATATATATATATATATATATATGATGAAGATAAACAAGCAGTTCTACGCGCGAATGCATAAAAATTACGGTAGTTTTGCTGTATTGTGCTAATCTGAAACGCGTCACTGTGAAATTGGTAACATATTTGCTGTTGTGCAACTGGTCTAAGGGCACGATAGTAAAATGAAATCTGCGAAATTTGCCCAAATAATTTCGATGACATTTTCCAATTGTCGTCTGCTACACATAAAGTAACTCACAAAAGGAAACTTAATCTTCTACTTCATTTACATAAATAGGAGTGACCACAAAAGCCATTCCATTTGTACATGATGTTGGATGCAAATTGCATTCGGATCTTGCCTTTCACCATACGTAAAGAAGGTTTTGTTATGAGCGTAATCAAAACTTAGACAGTTCCTACCATACTTCCTGCATCTGGTATAAAAATCAAAATTTGACTACATTCACCATCTAGTGCTGTTTACAGTTGTAATTAAACTTTTGGCGATGCTTATTTAAGCAGATGCAACAGAAGATTGAGTTTACGCTTGTCGGAGCAATACCAACTCGGTGAGTGCACAATAACATAAGTGTATACACTTAAATCTATAACTTTGTTACACATTTGAATCGCCACTGGTATTAACTATTCTTTCGCAGTACAATGTAGTGCAACATATTTACGCTCACTGAAAAAGAAAAACTTATCCGTTTATATTAGCCAAATTATGATCAAGCGAAACTTTGGATATTAAGGAACTTACTCGCCCGATGAGTATTTTGTTCAAATCACACACAGTGTAACGACGCGCCGAGGCGCCACTAGTTTTCTCGATTCTCAACAATGGTAATTCTCGTGCCGCCAAAATGTGCGCAATTCCAGGCATCTCGAAAGCGTTCATCGCGGTCCTTAGAGGCTGGTAAACAGCGGCAATCTCAGACAGCAACGACTAAACCAGATGAAAGAAAAACATTGCAAATATATTTTCAGATGCACAAAACAGATAAGGAATAATGCTAGCCGTTTAATGAACGTGGTTTTCGACAGAACACCAAATAAAATTGAAATCCACTGAGTCAAATGCTACCTTAACGAAAAGAAAGATCATAATTTTTAGTTTTTTCTATAATTTCTGTTGAGCTGTGGACTGACGAAGGGACCCGAAAGGGCATCTCGAAAATTTTACCAAAACAACTAGGAAAAATTACCTGTTAGTCAAGACACGGGCCAGGTAATCCACAGATTGTTACACAATAAGGCCGCTTCAAACTAGTTAACGGTAAACCGAAGTTGATCCTCATCCTGCTTAGTGGCTAGTAGCGATGTTCTTCTTAAGCTTATGGATCTGAACGCGATCGAAATTAAATTTTGCATGACACATCACATGTAAAGGAGCTTGAGTGCTACTAGAGGGTGTAACATTTAAGTTAATTACAAAAATGCAATGACAGAAATGAGTTGGTTATCCATAAAGCCCTATGAATAAACAAGCTACTATCGGATTTATGCATGCAGAAAAAGTTCTGGCTTTCAGCTTGAACCGGAGGAGAGGCACACAATGGATTAGGTGAATATTGTTTCTTGCGGATAACTAATATATATGAAAGTATGTATTAGGTGTTGCGAACCTAGTAACAAATTAGTTCAGTTGTGACCAGAAGGATAAACCAAAGGCAGCATGAACGGAAAGTATAATCTCATGCACATTCGTTTCGTGCTTACTGGCGACTCATCAGTAGGAGCCGATATTACGCCCTTTAACCACTATATATTTGGGTGAGGAATGTGGATAATAGGACGATAAATCTCCTAGAGGGTATATATATATATATATATATATATATATACTATATACATATATATATATATAATCCTAGATTTATCATCTATCCACTTCTCACAATATATAATGTTAAGCAATATCTACTAAGTCTCAATAACATACAATATGTCGTTCTTGTATCCCATAAAATTTATTTTTCTTTTTACATATGGAAAGGGTACCATTTTAGTATTTATTTATATTATTAAGGCTAGCATTGCTAAAGGATCAAGGACAGTATTTCAACAACATGTATATATAAATTTAATTCTACAGAACCAACACTCTGAAAATATTATATGAGAAAGAGCAAAATAGAATCTAACCTTGGCTTTCTCAGACCACTTAAAGCTCTGTATTGTAACATCAAGACGCTGCAACAACATTTGACGACGATTTAACGATTCCGCTGTGATCAACGTAGATATACGCGATAATTGACTCCATTCCTGTTCTGAGAGGCAAGAAGGCAGGAGAGACTTGCTCATGTGATTAGGTGGACATTGCGCCATTGCATCCGTAATCTTCAGTTATTTTTCGAAGCACAAAAGCACAAGTAAACACACAATATAACAGTATATGCAAAAATGATTTATCCAGGAAATATGCTAATTTAAAATTCCACCACACAAGTAGAGAAAAACACATCATTATCAACGTAGATAGCAATACAATAACCTTTGAATTATGCTTCATTGTCGTATAACCATGATAAATAGTAAACGAAATAAAGAAAACGATGTTTTACAAAATTAAAAAGATATCGGTGAGTGCGATAACATAGACCATCACAAATAAATAAAGGGTAAAGTCAATTTTAAAGAGAGACGACACTGGAAACACAGCCTCATCGCAGTTTTTTTACTAAATTACTTAATGGACACGACAAAACCTCGCAATTAACTCTGCCGAACTGTGAAAAGAAAGCTATAATGATTATTTCGGCGAGATCACGCCGAAGCTCGACTTGATGCCAAGTCGCACAGGGTTTCCAAACAAAAACAATTGTGCGCAATTGGACCACAATCTGATAGAACGGATACTATACTACAAAATTGATTACATTTGGCAATAACAATGTGTGCAATGTCGAAATCTGCCCATGCTACTTCTTGCTCCAATCTAGTGCTGGCTGAGGGAACAATGTTCTACTGGGCAATCGAATTGGGGGCACATTTAAACGTGGCAGTATATAGTCACTTTCGTTTGAGTATCCAGAGACATTTTGGCCGATCCAAAATACGTCTATAGGTGGCATAGATCCCTATTCGTCGGCGATCACTTATATTAGCGATGCTTCTCAAACAACGGAGGTGGAATGCGGGGAAGCTTCTAATACCTACAATTCTAAATTAACAAGTTTAAATAGCGGATAAGAAAACTGCACCTAAGGATACATCGTACTCACGACAGCAAAGACAGAGTTAGATATGCATGCATTGCATACATGGCTCAGATTAAAGAAAGCCACAAAAAAGGAAATAATTTCGAAATTACCTGATCTGTGTTTTGACTAACACAGGCTCGTTCCAGTTTGTTTTTAAAAATTTTGTTTACGAGTGAACTAAAGGAATCGGCTGCAAAATATGTAACGGCTCAGATCAATTTACCGATATATTAACTAAATGAAATTAAAAATTTCATTTAACCAATGGCGTGCGACCCTGCGCTTGCAAAATTATATAAGCACGGTACATTTCCCATGCATCATCACACACGCTTGACATTTTTTTCGGTGCGCTACGCGTGATTGCTGTCGCTCCCTCTACTTGATTGTCTACCTACCTGACTTCTGGTCTTGCGTTTATCGCGCTGTGTCACTTAGTCACTTGGATTTCAGTCACGCCAATCTTCGTGTTGCTGTACAACTATTAACACGTGATCGATTATCTATCAATCTGATTTCTACGTGTGCCAGCCACAACGTTGTTGTTGCAGATTTTCAACAAGACAATATTGAGCCTTCGCAGAGCAACTCGTTTCTCTGGTTTCGACAACTCTATTTATCCGGGAGCATCTACACCAAGGAACACCAGAAAGTCGACCAGATCCGGCCTCAATTGTCTAGGAGTACTTCTAGACCCTCCATACAAACAAACCTTCTCGGCATTTGCCGGAAAACGCAATTCCTGCCCTGATAAGGACCACCCTCAGTAACTGTCTCTCATTACATACGGCCTTTAACTATTTTGTAAAGTCGCACGTCGTTTACTTGCAGCCAGGGCGTTTACAAATATTTTCAAGAATCGAACAACTGTAATTCAGTGCGTTTGTCAAAACAAAGATCAGGTAACAATTTATGAAAGCTACTTTATCTTTTGCGATACAATACTCAACCGGTTACTCTCATTGTCTCATTATTGATAAAACTACAAAAATATGTTAACCAGTTAACTACTTCCAGATCTTTAACTTGAAGTCGCAATGTTAAGTCGAAATGCGATATTCTGTAGGAATTTCGTACATTTAGAAAATGTGGATTTCAAAAAAAAATTACGAAATGGCCAATATCTTGTTCTATGTGGCCTTGGCCGAATCTCTGTTGTTCAACAGGAACACGTCATTTGGACTAATCTATCGCCAGCTGGACTTATACACAGGTATACATACACTATATATATATATATATATATATATATATATATATATATATATATATATATAACAACAAAATGTACAAAATTAAACAAAATGGCGAGTGGATACCCTCGAAAGACTGCACTGAAAATTCATTGTAGAAACTAACGCGACTAGAATTGCTAGAGAATAAATCAATATTCGACGGAATATCAAACAGAACATCGCGGTCCTTCGAATCCACTATACTTTTGAAGCATAATAAACGGCAATTTCGGGAAGACTGTACTAATTTCGTTGTTAAAATACTTAAAATACGGAGAAAATATCACTTATGCAACATTGTCGCGGACGGAATCCGACTTCTTCTTCATAAATATGGACTCCTCATTATATATAATGCGATAAGATTTGTCATACTCCACAAATTAAACAATTATTAATTATGCGAGTACAGATAACAATTATTTAAGTCAAGTTTACGAGCTTGACATAAACACCAATTGCATTGTATTCAACGAGTCGTACAACAGCAAGATTACCGTCAGTCACGCTTACTGATGTATTTCGGCCGAACATGTCTACAATCAAAGCACAACGACGAACTGATTGTCGAGAAACAAACCCAAATTTTGGCATAAATATGCGAAAGGCGTCAGTTTGTGTGTCTGAAGGCAGTTCTGCTATGATGCGCGACGCGTTAAATGCCTTGAGATTTGTGTACACTGCAAGCTCGTAAACTTGATTTAAGAAATTGTTATCATCACCCGCGCAATCAATGCTTTTTTTATTGTATAACATACATACATGTTAGGAAAGATGCAGATAATGTTCACGACTGCATAGAAATCTGACAGTCAACATTTCTAGTCGGGTACAATGTGTGCGAGACTGCTAGAAGTGGGTGATTATGCAAGCATGGCGGAACGATCCTCGCCAGTCAGTTAGCCGCTATGATCTGATGATGATGATATGGAAGGTCAAAATGCATTAATACGCGTGATTGATGGTAGTTTTTGCTGTTGTGTGATTCGCTAAATATAGTGTTTATACCAAGCTCGCATACTATGCTTAAATAACTCAACAAATTATCAATACCCTCCTCAAGTTACGTCGAAGGCATATCAGCAGCGCCTGCATTCCGTATTTCCAACTGTAATTACTGTTCAAGATTAGTGCTCCACAGGTTTGATACGTACCTACTTACGGATATTGAGATTGACGTATTACTCACTTATCACGACACATTTTATCGGTTAGAAGAGTTATTTTAATCTTCTCAGACTTTTTGCACGAAAAACTTTTCCATCAGTTCGACCTTTCTGCAAAAAAATGATTTAAGAATACAATTAATTTGACGTCCTATGTCACTACACCCATTATAGACCGAACCAGCCGAAATTCGGAGCCCAATTTCGAAAATCTCCACAGAAATTTCAGACCGAATTATTAAGTGTACGGGAAACTTTAATACTGAAATACAACAGAGCCCGTAATTTGACAAGTGGAAATTATCTTAACTTGAATATTTACAAACAAGACCTGTTAACATCGATTTCAGAATATCTTCACATTTACATTGGAAAGGTGGTTGTTTCAGTTTGCGTGCATTGGCTTGGTTTTCCTAAACATTTGAATACAAATCCCCCACGGACAAGCATACGATCAGAGTCGACATACGTGTTCTAAAAAGAACAACAGTCCTGGAAGCGATAGACAATATCATTCACTATTGTGAATACAAGATAAATTACTCTACAAAACTTAAATATTCGCAATAGGAATAGGTGATCTAGTGTTCGTTTACAGCCCATAAATACCTGTAGCAATAACCACCTTTAAGACAAAGAACGAACGAAGGGTCTTATCTAGGACGGGCATTATTTCAACAGAAACTTCTCGCAGAAGCGCCTGTATAAGGATGAAGCAGTCAGCCCAATGATGAAAGCAGACTTCGAGCTGAAGTGAACATAAATAAATTAATATTTGTAAATCTGTCTTATTAAATCGATGCTCGTTATGCGAGCAAAATACTATATAAAAATTGAGTAAAAATAAAGCATGTGTGGTACCTTTACAATATGGCTTCTGATGGGTTAGAAACGTTGATTCAAGGACTGATTGCTCAAATGAACAATTTATCTGCAGAATTAGGCATAATTAAGTCAGGTCTGGACGATACACTGATAATTAACACCGAAGATATCCGAGTGCATGGCCAAACCAATAAAGGTGGACACAATAATGGCGATCGCGCCAATGGGGAATCAGAAAAGAAAATGCCGGCGTTTTCAGCGGAATGGACGAGTTTTTTCTAACCGTCATAATAATTTAAGCCCATGCTAGCTTCACTATATGTGGAAAGGCCACAGTTGTGGTTCGAAATATTTGAAGCATCAGTTCGAGCCCAAGAATTTACATCAGAAGCACCTATTGTGCGTGTGGCTGTCCAGGACTTAGTGGACCGGACAGTAGTAGTCCAATTGGAACTGCCGGTCGACCTCACGTATGAAGAATACCAAAGACGATTGTTGGATCACTTTCGGGCTATGAAAAATAAGAACTATAATGAATCAATACGGCATCGGCCGTCGCGCAGGATAAAAAGGGTCTCTTTATTTGTTGAGTTGCGCAGAGTTGATAAACTAAATCAGACTACTACAGACAAGTTCATCTCCGATTCTGCCTTTTTTCCTTCTCTTTCATCTTCTTAATCACCCAATAACACTATATAAGATGCAATGAATATAGTGGGTGTTGAGTCCAACATCGTTTTGCCAAATATCAAAAATAGTTCAAGTAAACGTCTATTCACTACACCTAGGTTAGATTTTAGCATCGACGCATTTAAAAAGTGAATATATTTTTCGCATTGCCATAAGTCAGTAAAACATCAGCTATTAACGATACTTGTATTGTTGTTCGTGATGATGATCAACTTTAAGATTATGAAGAAATGTGTAGGAACGTTGTCATTAATTATAACACGCGATAAATCTTTACGTAGTGCAGAATAGAAAGCGGCTGAGTAGTCGACGAAAGCAACAATGGATGGTTGCTGATACTGGTCGCGCGTCTCCAATATGCAGCAGAGTACATGAAATTGTACCACGCATTTCATTTCCAGTTAAAAACCCTGTCTTTATCGGTCTAATTAGATCCTCTTACCCTTCACCTTTTTTTTAGGGATAGAAGCAGTGACTCTTTAAACACACGAGTACCTGATAAGTTCTCAATAATGACAAAATCGGTCTACTGGACGAATTGCCTTTTCCACACTATACACATTTAGCTTACGACAAATTTATGTGCATAATGGGTAAGGTGATTATATCAAGATCATAATCTTGATTAATTTTAATACTACTAAACTCTGTAGGATCATCATCATCATGCCCAGCCATACAAAAGTCAAGTGACTAATTTTTGCACTGCCATATAACCATAAGGAGTGAAAAATGTATATAAATAAAATCAGAAATAATATTTTAGACAAATTATTAGTGAGATTGACAAGAGAGAGAGAGGAAGAGAGAGAAGGAATACCTAGCTACTATAAATAAATTTATCAGAATAACTCACAGAAATGAGGCAAACTAAACCTCTCCACAACACCATTATGGCCAAGTTAGCATTCGGGCAAGGCGACATCGGCAACACAGCTTCCTTGCGGATTTCACTGTATCACGTCATAAACAAACCAAACCTCGCAGCTAACTTTGCTCTACCAAGAAAAGAAAGCTACGAAGATGATTCTACTAGACATCTGCAACAAGATCGCCACTGAGCTCGATTCCATGCCATATCGCTAAGGGTTTCTAACCAAGAACTGTGATGCGCACGAGGACCCCATCCCGGCAGACAAGTGGGTCCTATACTACCCAATTTGGATGTAAGTGACTTTAATTGTTTCTGCCATGTCAAAATCTGCCCACCTTGTTTCTTACGCCAATTTGGTGCTGGATGAGAGAACAGAGCTCTATTGGGCAATCGAAATGAGGGCATACGCAAAACGTGACCGAGCCAACGAAGTTGATGGAGCCTTATTTGTTTTCTAACGACGAGCACTTATTGTCAGATCCAAAAATACGTCTACGGATGTCAACGTTAGTTACTCGTTGTTGGTAACCAACATGTGCTATACTTCTCAAACAACGATGATCGAATGCCTGTAAGCGTCTCAGATCATCAACTCTAAGAGGCCAAGTTTCACTAGCGTATAGTGAGACTGTGCGTACAGATGCATTGTAAACACGGCCTTTAAGGCAAAGTGAAATATTGGCGTTTCCCCATAAATGACGAAGGTTCGAGAAAGCAACTCTAGCTTTCGCGATCCTTATTCTCATCTCATCGGACATATTGCCTACGTTATTGATAGAGCTCCCAAGATATGTAAACCTGTCGACTATCTCTAGATCTTCATACTGCAGTCGCAACGTTGGAGTGAGTGGTGGGTGATCCTGTAACGGTATCATACATTTAGAGGGTGCGAATTTCATAAAGAAAGACGGAATAACGTCTGATAATCCATTTATGGTGGCCTGGGAAGCATCCAGATTATCGAATAATAGTACGACATCGTCCGCATAGTCAAGATCGACTAGCTTATCGCCCGGGAGAACTTCAACTCCAGCATTCTAAATGTGTGGGAGTGTTTTTCATAATAGCGTCGATTACAAATTTAAACAAAGAGAGAAAGTGGACAACCTTGACGAACACCGCTGTTGTTTATAAAGTTATGCGTTGATTCGTTGTAGACCATCACGCGACCAGAAGTATTTGTGTCGAGAGCTCGTATAATATTAACAAATTTTGTGGGCACACCGCTTTTCGACAAAATATTGAATAAAGCATTACGATCCACCGAATCAAATGCACCCTTGACGTCTAGAAAGACGGCTATTGTGGGACGGTGATATAAATCTCTCTGTTCAAGAACTTGACTTAATGTACAAGTATTATCTATACAATCTCGTCCTGTGCGGAATCCGGCCTGTTCTCCTCTTGCATGTGACTCACGTGAAGCGCTAAGACGACGTAGGATACTCGAAGCAAATTACCTAGATACGACTAGAGTCAAGCTTATACCACGATGGTTATCGCACGAATTACGATTGCCTTTTTTGAAGATGGGAATGATGGTCGACTCATTACAATCAAGTGGTACGGTTTCCTCATTCCATATAGTATGAAAAAGTTTGGTCAACGCTCCTGAAATTATATCGCCACCATCCTTGAACAATCCTGGAATCAAATCATCAGGGCCTGCGGCTTTTCGGCGTTTAAAAGATAGTATTGCATCACGTACTTCTAACTCGGATGGTTCTTCGGGACTAACATTCCACACTGTTGATGCAGACATGCTTTCTGGAATTGGAACTGACACGGGTGGCCAAGAAAATAGATCATTGAAGTGTTCAGCACACCTGTCAAGACGACATTTTATCGGTTACAAAATTGTTGTTACTATCATTTATAGTTTCCCTAACTTTTAATTTTCTCGGGCCTGTTGCGCGAATAAGTTGGAACAAACAGCGACTAGTATCACTTGGTCACCATAACGGCATGCTCCTATCTATTTGAGCCACATTTCACTCCTCGTATTGCGAAAATAAGCCTATGAATAACTTTTAGAAACTTCATTTCCTTGAAATTTAAAAATTCAAAATAAAGGACAACAACCCTGCAGTTTCGTGACACCACCATGGGAAGTCTATGCTATTTCATAAAAAGTAGGATCTCTGATATTCATCTTGTAACAAGGTCGAAAACACGTGTCATCGTTAATTGCATAGATTTTAATGTGGCCGATTGAGAGGATTTTGGAAGTATCTGGCGTTCGGTGCCTAAGAAATTGAAGCCCTTGTACACGATAGCCATAAATATTACGCCATCGCTGATAGTCACCCATCGGAAAGCCTGCGGCTATTGTATATTCTACTACCAGTCGACCAGCAGATTCTGCATTCTGAAGGTCTTTTGTGTTAGTAGAGACAGAAGCCCTTTCATAAGATTTATCGTGAAAATTAAGAACTAGGCTTTCTTCAGCTTATCGTTCTAGGCGTTATAGACTCAAGAAGATTTTTTGCATATTTATATATGCCTTTAATGAACGGGTATTTGAACGAAATCAGACGGTTTCATGAAGCGGTACTTCAACCGGATTCAGATTAAAATAAGTATTTGGTAAATGCATGAAATAAAACAGTGTGAAACCCGTGCTAAGATGCCATGCCCAGTGCAAAGAATAACCATCTAATGCAAACGAAAATAAGGGTGGATCTGATTGTGTTGACATGCCCATCCCATCTGTATCGATTACATCCTAGTGACAAGATTCTGCATGTGATACTGGAAAATGAAGTTGTCTTCAATGAAATATAGGCGAAGGGCAGTCGGGTGCGTTTTGCAGCCAGAATCCATATTTCCCAAGCCCCGTTTTTATTTGATAATTTGTAAAATCCAACGAAATGGAGGCCTTTTTATACTGTTTGTTGCGAAGAATTAATATATATGCAATTATGTATTAGGAATTGCGCACCTAGTTACAAATTATTTCAATTATGACAAGAAGGATAAAGCAGACAGCATGAACGAAAAGTATAACCTCGTGCACATCCGTTTCGTGCTTACTGGTGACTCATCTGTAGGATCCGGTATTACGCGCTTTACCCACAATATATTTGGGTGAGGAATGAGGGAAAATAGTAATGTAAACAATAGCCATGGTGTTGGTATCATTTACAGACTCGATTTATATATTATATAGAGTGAGATAGCGTTGAAGTCTCATTGTCGTAAACTTTATATGATGTTAGCTTCTCTATTGCAGGTTTACACATTCGTCTAGGAGATTGTACCATCATATTATAGTGGTTAAAGGGCGTAATACCGGCTCCTACTGATGAGTCGCCCGTAAGCACGAAACGAATGTGCATGAGATTATACTTTCCGTTCATGCTGCCTTTGGTTTATCCTTCTGGTCACAATTGAACTAATCTGTTACTAGGTGCGTAACACCTAATATACATAATTGAACCAGTGGACTTTTGAATAAAACTCCTTTAAAAGTAATTAATAAGCAATTTTATATTCGGAAATAAAAAAAATTTTGATACCATATTATAACAAATGACAAAGGTTCAATTTTAATAACATCAAGCTTACTGCTTTCTTTAGGCCGTTTATAAGACGCGTTAGTGTAATATCATCAGGTGGACGTGGCATGCCTACAGCTACACACGCCCGTCTAAAGTACTCTGTAAGTTCTCGACTCGCATCCGTAGATTTTACCTCGTTTACTGACTGACTTCCGTTAACAGCTGCATGGTTATTGTGCGATACATTTCCATTTGACGTTGGCAATTCGATTTCACCCCGAGCCAACAAACGACGTGCAGCAAGAAGTTCACTGCAAAGAAACACTACATATTTCAAAAAAGACATATTTCGGAATCAAGATTGGAAACCAAAATGTAGTCCAAAAAGGTATAAAAAAGGGTACGAAAGTATAGCGAACAAGAAAAATTAAACATAACAACAAATTCATTATAATATAAAAATGAGAAAAATAAATAAATAAAAGAAAACTTTGTTTTAGTTATAATCAATAAATTATTAAAATTATCGCTGCAAAATGTAGTTAGCTAGCGCCAATTGCGTTAGCTATGACAACGTAACAAATGTGTGTGTGTGCATACATCCTATTCGCCTAATTCCCTAGAAAACCCCAATAGGTGACAATAGCCGAACAAGCAATAGCTTAGTAATCTCGTGAACTGACACAATTAGTCACAATATCGCTCATTTGATCAGGGCCAACTGCAGAAACTAGGTGACACACACCTCTACACAAAACAATGTATGCATTCAATTTTAAGTTAAGATGGCATCGAACGTTAAAGAAAAGCAAGATACTTTTGGTTCAATATAATTGACGAAGTTTATAGAATGCTACACTAAATTTCGCTATTCATACTTCAACTTCGTTTCTAATACTTTCTGCCAGGATGCGCAACCCTGCCATTTACATCCAGAATTTCTCTTGCATCCGCAGAATCGAAGTTAGTGATTGCCGATCCCATGCAAGTATCCTAGGCTTAGAAGCGGCGAATTTCTTATGGAAAGATGGAACAATATCTATCATACATGCTGTGCGTTCGAGGTAGAATCTCGGATATCGAATATTAATACAATATGGTCTTTATAGTCAAAAACTATGTATAACGCCTAAGAGAACGTCAACGTCTTCTCCATAAACGTATGGAAAAGTATAATTCAAATTTGTACCTATTAGAAAATTAAATAAAAACGTAGCAGTTGTAAATCCTGACGGACGACACTGATTATCGTAAAGTTGTGCAATAAATTATAGTTGACCATACTGAGATTGGAAATGCTTTTGAAAATAGCATGTATTCTTTTTAATGTGTGCCCATACTACTTTTCAACATATTATCGAATAGCACATTGCGTTCCACTGTGTAAATCAAACCTTTGAAGTCTGGTAAGACGAATATTGTGGGACGGTAATACATATTTTCTAATTAAGCACCTGTATTTGGGGATTATAACTGATGCACAAGCCCAAGAAAATAAATTTTTGATGTGTTCATCCTACCTATCAAGACGACACTTTTTATCGCTTATAAGACTTTAGTTACAATCTTTTCTTTTTCTCTAATTTTTAATTTTCAGACAATTAATAGCCAGATACCTTTAAAAATAAAGTTACTACGATCAAAATAAGGATTGTAATTTTGTTTATACTAAATAAAGAATTTCGAGGAGACTATTTATATTATATTATCTTACTATCTATCTAGACTCCAAACGGTTAATTAATACATAAGTTTCCTTTTCATCTACAATGCTTATGCTAGATTAACAAATACACATTATGTGACAATCGGTATACTAATCAACTTAAGTAGGTATGTTTATCTTTTGAACTATAATCACATTGCACAAATAATGATCATCCAACAAAATGAAGAAAAAGAAGTATTTTATATGTTCATTATACGAAATAGAATATACCCAGAATTCTTTGTCGATTTTCTGGAGAAGAGAAACGATCATTAAGCGATCCATTTATTAGCTCCAGATACGGGCAGCCTGAAAATAAAAGCATGAATGAGAAATATGTGAGTAAAATTATCTAAAACAAGCTAATTCGAAATGCAACATGTATACACTAACAAATAAAATATGGATATTTGAAACTCCCGTGAGGATGACAGCCTCGAGCTACTTACATATATAAATACGTGTATAAACATACATACACACACATACATACATAAGTAGACGTACATACATATCTGCAAACGTAATTACATACCTAAATAAATACACAAAAAAAACACACAGATATACACATACAGATCAGTATCCAGAAAAATGGAGTTAAGCGGATCTTGGCGTCATAGTACCGGGCCACTCGCTAAATCGCAATGACAACTCAGAAATTGAAATATACAAATAATGTCGAGAAGTGAGTTTTGGCACTAATGTTGTAACATCACCAATCGCTCTCATAGTTCTCTTTACGAAGAATTCTCTTCAATAAAGATGAGGTGCCAATCGCCCTTTCCGGAAGGAAATAAGTCTATAGCTGAACCAAGAGGAACATTATCATTGTTTTAATTTAGTCAAAGGGCCCGCAATATACATTGACCGTTACCTTTATATATATATATATATATATATATATATATATATATATATATATATATTACTACCAGGCCTTAGCTACGTGTGACCATAGTGCTAGGGGAGAGGATAATGCTCTAACGAGCAATTGAATTGAATGCATACGCAAAACGTGACTGGGTCAACACAATTGATGAAGCAGTATATGTTTTCTACTTTGACATCTGGTTACACCAGATGGACCAGCTTCTGTCATGGTCTCTAGACTTCATAACCTTGCCTCTAATTCAGTCGCCTTTGGCTAATTATACCAAAAAATGAGAATCGTCGATCTGTTTCAATAAACACGAAGTTAAATGTCACTTATTCAAACATACTTGTGGTCTACCAATGTCGCAGAATCAGGGAAGATAAGCTATAGCTGCCAGAGGATGGAAAACTATTTTAATCGATTTATTCGATCTTCTATATTTTAAAAGTTGTCAATTGTGCATCAAAAGTTAATATTTACTAGCCAGCCAGTTCTATTGTCCGTTAATTGATGCACTATTACCGTAAAACTAAGTTAATGAATGCTATTTGTATTCTTTTGAATAGTGTCTAAGAAGGCAATTGACAAATCCTGCTCGACAAGCTTCCGAAACTAGAACCAAAATAGAGGAAGACATGAATTCTTTTGGCTCAAAAATTTTTTTCCAGACTAGTCATTTTATCAAACCACAATATACAATATCTACTGAGGAGGCATTTACATAGGTGACATCTGTAGGAATTAAGCGACAAACCATACATAGAAGAGATCCGGTTAAACGACGACAAAATATAAAATAAAAGTATGCCAAACGATTAGCTCGTTTTAGAATCCGCAATTTGTAACCCTGGTGATGAACATTAATCGATACCTTATTGATAAAAAGATTAACTCAACAATAATTACTTAGAGTAATAGAACACCTAATTCAACGTTTTTGAATTGTACAATAAAGATCACGACAGAAGATACCGTAATTAGAATAATTTATCAATATTTATTAAACAATGGCAGCTGCAATAATAATATCATTACAAAAAATGAAGTACGAGACAAGAATTTCATTTATCTCATTAATAAATCAATTTTATCATTATTACTATCTGCCGAATTTAACAAAAGAAGAAGCAAATAGATCCAAACGAAATATCGAAATAAACATCAAAATATATGTGTAAACTCGCCATTGTTTTCCAAAAAGTTTGCGATTTCTTTATAAAAATTTTCCACCTGTTTGTCATCTAAATTTCTTCATTAAAATAATATATACCTGTAAGTTCGGAAACGCTACATCCAATTTTACAACATTTGTTTAACTCGATAGTTAAAATGGAAACGGCTCTTGAAAAAGCCTTATCACTTTCGCAGGATGTTTTTCCATCAAAATTTAGCCTTGAGAGAAAATAAAATTTAAAAAAACAAGATAATTAGTATATTGTTCAACGAAAATTATGAATGCGTTTAAGATACAATTACGGATTTCCCAAACAATGTTATTGCTCACACTTGTTCTTTTAAAATAGAAATCATGGCTCTCGCCTATATAATCTTGAGCTTCCAATGTAAAAATAATGATAAAACACACAACCAAACTTTGCCAGATATTTCCATTTGTGCCTATATGTTGTATTATAGCATTCCCATAAATCCACTTGTGAATTACAACATCAATTTATCATAATAATAATCCGTTAGCTGCGAAGAAAACAAGTCAGCCATTTGTATGACAGAAGAGAATGAAAGGTTTTAAACGCACCACACTGTAAAACGTGCCTAACTAAATTAATGTAAGTGGGTGGTTGAGTTTCAACGAAAAGGCATAAATTGAGCGTCGAAATGTATCACCACCAGAACTGACAGTCTTTACCACCAGATTCCAAAGCAAAAATGCCTAGGTTCGAGCCCTGTTCGCGTCAAATTCTGGCCATTATGTGACGAGTCCCCATAAAGGACGTAACCGGAGTACGGGATGACTTGCCTTTTCTACACTATACAATTCTTAGATCATATTGATATATTAAACATATCTTCCATACCATACGTAAATATCTAGCTATTTCACGAGTTTCAGGACGATGTTTCTTTTCGTTTTGACTCCACATTAGGTGCCTGAATAGAGACTCTAAACATAGCCTACAGTTATTCATATATTTACTGCTTACAATTTTCTTATGATATGTCCTATTTGCTCTACTAAAGCCCTTCATTCTATTCAGCTACTGTAGCAGATACTCAACAGAATAAGACGAAAAAAATTGATCGTAGCTCTCTCGTGATCAGTTTCCCTCATCTTCTAAAAGCCTTACGTCGTTTGTCCAATTGAGTGCGCTTTGAAACAAGGCTCGCCATATTCGTACAACTGAAGGTAGCAATCACGAACAGGGCTTTGGTATTCTCATTCTTCACAAGCTTTTATTTCACTCGATTTTATCTTAGTCACTTAAGGAACTGACGCATCCTTGCTCATAATCCTAATTTGAAATGTACCTTGATCTTTCAATTGCCGGGTCAGATTGTCTTCGCTTCCAAAAAATATTATAAACACGCGGAAGAAAATGAATATGGAGGGTGACGATGACCTAAGTGGGGAAAAATTAATATTTGCTCACATTTTCTATACACAAATAACTATTATTACTTACAAAAAAAATAAATATTGGGCAAATTAAAATTACAAAATTCAGCCAGCTTTTCACTTATGAAACTTATAACATAATGTAATGCATCAATTTACTGCAATATATTAATTGAAGGTCATACCCAAGTTTGTTGAAATATCTAGAAACTTCATATTTCGTCTTCTTCGGCATGTTACATAAGTGATCTAGCCGGCTTAAAGGAATATTTTATCTAACTATATTTCATTAAATCCTCCTCCAATCCTAAACAAACATGATTAAAAAAAGTTCCTAAATATAATAGTTTTAAAATAACGAAATAACAATAGTTTGCGGACTTGATCTATTTTATCCATCTTTAAATGAAAATTTTTGCTGACTTATGTTTATATGAAAATAAATAAAAGACAGTCGATTGATCACCGTTTCAGGAATTCGATGTCAATTTGACCCGTTCCATAATTGTAGCGCAAGTATAGGAATACAAGCTGCGACAAGTTCATTTAAATATTGTATAGTAACATCATATATAGATTGTTCTTGGAGTCCAACAAGATAGCCCTAAAGAGAACCGCTATAAATATTGATAACAGCAAGTGCAAACGCCCCGGCTTCAAGTAAATGCCGTACGACGTTACAAACTCGGTTAAGGTGCTCTGAATAGAGATTTCTTACTGATAGGGGGCCCTTAAGAGGGCCTGGTAATGCGTTCTCCTGAAGTCTTCAGAGTGTGAAGATGTCCTAGAGCCTTGGGTGGACTCTGTTTGAGTTATCGCTCCCGTGGTTGAGCTGTAATCACGATGTGGATAACGTCGTGATGGTTGTGCAATTAATTGGCTTCTCTCGCTGGTTATACCGCAACAAGATGAGTCACGGATGTAGCCAATTGTTGGTGAAACTATCAAATCACCAGCGTAGGTATTGAAAGCCGACAGAACGCACACGCGTGACGGAAGGCAGCATGCAATTGCAACAAATGACTTGCATGGTAAATTGCCGTGCTTAAATAGCATGACATGCCTACTTGCACACTCTTGGTTAAACGGCAAGTTTCGCTTTTTTCTCATTGGTGCAACGTAAATAAAATTGAATTTAATTTACGCAATATGTCGGCCATTAATTTGTTTCGTTACACAAGAACTTCTCACATAAAAATACATAAACAGATGTAAACGCCCCAGCTTCAAGTAAATTTCGTACAAAGTTACAATGTCGGTTTTAGTGCCTGGATGGCTGAGTCAGTACTGTTGGAGTCCCTTTACATGGCCGATCTTGCGTTCTCCTGCAAATTCCGAGAAGATCAGTTAGTGTAGCAGTGCCCAGCAGTATTCCTGGACACTTAAGACCAGTTCTGGTTGACTTGGGTTGTGTTTTTTAGTGTCGTGGCGTTGAAAACCGTGGTGAGAGATTAGCTGAGTAATCTCGTAGAATTTCTGCATTAACTGGTTAGTCTTTCTAGTTGTAGAGCGACAAGATTTGCGTGACTGAAATTGCCATTGTGTGTGAAGCAAATTAGGTGACAATAGCAGACAATATGTCGGCGAATTTCTTTGTGTCGTACAGTATGTTTATGTGAGAATTTCTTGCTTTTCTCAATATTTATAGCGGTTCTCTTTATGGCTAACATGTTGGTTTGTCGAACGATCTATATAAGATGTAACTTCAAAATATATAAATAAAAATCTCGCAGCTTGCATTCATATACTTGCGTTACAATTATAGAATGGATTGTAACGACACTAAGCAACTCGCCGACATATTGCGTAAATTAAATTCAATACAACAAGCGAAAATTTCCCTTAACCAATAGTGTGCAAGTAGCCAATCAATGCTATTTAAGCACGGTGAATTTACCATGCAAGTCAGTTGTCGCGTTTGCCTTCTTCTGTGCCTTTCTCCGACGTGCTGTCTTCTTTCGTCACTTACGCTATTTTTGGGGCTTGCATCAGATATATTGGCAATATCAGTCACGCCAACTTTGTTGCTGTACAACTAGCGAGACGAACCAGTAACTACAGAATTTCAGAGTCTACTCAGCGGAATTTCAACGCCAAAATAGAAGGAATCACAACCCAAGTCAACTCGGGATGGTCTAAAGACTCTAGGAACAATTCTGGACACTGCTACACTAACTGACCTACTCGGCATTTGCCAGAGAACGCAAGACCGGCCCTGATAAGGACCCCCACAACAGTACTAACTTAGTATTTCTGGCAGTCTAACTCACTTTGTAACGTTGCACGGCATTTACTTGAAGCTGGAGTGTTTACAGGATCAAATTGACGGCGAATTCCTGACACGGTGGTCAATCTACCGTGTAGAGGCCCTTTGGTCACTACCATAAGAGAGCCTCTGGGATTCCAGGCCCGGAAAATCCATATATGCGGTATGATCATCTAGTTTGGAACACTTAAGTTCCTCTGAACTATCTTTTAAAATACATTCCTTAAGTTCACTTGCTAACTGCTCTGTATCCTCAATATTTGATAAACCAGTCATGATATTATGATTAAATTTCTTGCAATTTATATATTATATTAATTAAGCTTACCGGAATACGCTGATATCCACAGATTACAGAACGATACGGTGGTGACCTGAAGCAAATTTCGGTTCCTTCTCAATGATGAACAATAAGAACAATAGATGAGTAGATTACAATAATTTATTAGCATAGATATCGGAGATGGAACCACGCAGTGTTCCGCTTGTGCAATTCAGCAACTCAGATAAAACTCTCCTATAACCTTCGACAAGACAAATAAAAAACGTCGACAATATGAACAAAAGAACTTCCAAAAAATTACATTATTTTCTTTTTAAAAACACAATATTGTTTTACGAAACTAGCGATGACATCAAATGTCCAAAAAGAAAATTTGATTAATTTTTATATGACGAGCTAATGGATGTCCAATAATTAATTTAACCTCCACAACCGCCTTTAATTTATTTCCTTATATACATAGATCAGCAGAAATTTTCATTTAAAGAAGGATGAAATAGGTCAAGTCCGCAAACTATTGTTATTTCGTTATTTTAAAACTATTATATTGTAACGACACAAATTAATGGCCGACATATTGCGTAAATTAAATTCAATTTTATTTACGTTGCACCATTGAGAAAAAAGCGAAACTTGCCGTTTAACCAATAGTGTGCAAGTAGACATGGCATGCTATTTAAGTACAGCAATTTACCATGCAAGTTAGTTGTCGCATTTGCATTCTGCTTTGCGTTACGCGTGTGCGTTGTGTCGGCTGTCAATACCTATGCTGGTGATTTGATATTTTCACCAACAATTGGCTATATCCGTGACTCATCTTGTTGCGGTACAACCAGCGAGACGAGCCAATTAATTGCAGAACCTGAACAACGTTATCCACATCGTGATTACAACTCGACAACGGGAGCAACAACAACCAGAGTCCACCCAAGGCTCTAGGACATCTTCACACTCTGAATAATTCAGGAGAACGCACGACCAGGCCCTCTTAAGGGCCCCCTATCAGTAACAAATCTCTATTCAGAGCACCTTAACCGAGTTTGTAACGTCGTACGGCATTTACTTGAAGCCGGGGCGTTTACAAAATTGGCGACCGCGCCAGGATATTGATTATTGTTCTGATTTTTTTGGTATAAATAAAATTGACTTCCTTTTTCATTTATTTGGGATAAAAATCGATTAACATTTGCGTTTTCTTTACCGTGATCGTGGTCTTCTGGGAATTTTGTTGGGTATATATTCGTGGATTTGTGTTGAATTTTTTTGGGGATATAATAATAATACATTGGCATCAAAGGCCAACGGGGCCTCTGTTCATCTTTTCTACGTACAAAACGGTACCGTACGTACTCGACAGGCTCAATTGCGGATAATTTCAATTTTTGGAAGCAGTTACTGTGACGTGCTTTTGTTCTGCGCTCATTCACCTGTGGAAGCTTTTTGTGGGTAAGCGTTTCGTTAAAGTATATTTATATATTTTCATATTGCTTATAAATTTATGCTTTTAAGATCCCGTAAGATTGTTAGAATGTCAGGTCCAATTTTAGATATTGATGTTCCTGTTTGGGATGGAGATAGTGAACTATTCTTTATGCGCGTAGACTCCGCTTTCTCCCCGTTTCCTGATTATGACAGTCATCAAAAACTGTCGAAGGTTTTTGCTAAACTACCTTCTGAATTGCAGCGACGGATTTATCCTAAGCTTGAGGCCATTAGGAAGCTACCTAATCCCATTTTGGGTCTACAAAACGAAGTAGAATCCTTGCTTGGGTCCACAGAGACTGAGCAGATAATAAACAAATATTCGCAGTTAGACATGCCAAACCTTGGCCCCATCGAAATACTGAGGGAATTACGGAAACGATGGTATAAAACCAACATTTCTGACCATGAGGCTAAGGTTGTTCTTATTAACAATCTTCCTCAAACATTAAAAAGCTCCCCAACACTCTCTCTATAGATGACTTATCTGAGAGATGTGAGTTAGAATATAGGGTTTTGGAACCCAAAGTGAATCCATCATCCTTTTCTTCACCCCCGCAAGATGATAGACTCTCCTCTTTAGAGAGGACAGTGGCGAACATGAAGGATTGGCCATTACCAAATCCGAGCTAAATCAAGTGAATGCTCGACCAAAATTCGTTTCCAAGTCAAATTATAACGGTAGGCGGCGATCGAGATCTCCGCAATCCTTTAATAAATATGCCCCAAAGAACTGGTGTTATAACCACCAGAAGTTTTTTATGCTTGCCAAGTTTGTCTTTGTCGTTCCGAAGAATTTCCGAATGAGTGTCAATTTCCACAGCTGACGGAAAGGACAACAGACCACAGGCACAAGGGTGCATCAGTATCGGGAAACGTCTGGCGCAGGAAGTAGAAGACCGTACTTTCTGCACATCAACGGCATCAACGGCGCTACAGGGAAGAAGCCAACTACAATCCGACATCCCTGTCGACTCTTTTCGTCCACGCCGAATTTTTCACATAGAGAACCAAACAGACAATGCCGGTCGCAATCACCAGCCTACTTGTTTGCATGACCCGGCCAAACAGCCCAACGAACTTCTGCACCTTCTTGATTTCAAAATTGGCGAAGAGTTCATCGTAGACACAGGTGCGGCAGTCTCAATTCTCAAGGGTGATTCAATGGCCGAGATGTCGCTAGGCGTTCTTCTCGCAACAGCTACAAGCAAGCCCATACCAACATATGGCTGCCGGTACCGCACACTCAACATAGGTCTACGGCGTGAATTTTCCCACAACTTCATCATTGCCAAGGTCTCACATAATATAATAGGCCTTGATTTCCTTCTAAAATTTCGGCTCATTGTTGATCTTGCCAATCTAAAGATCATCGACCCCTCCACCGGACTTGAGCAAAGCTTTTGTACACTTGCCTCCGAGCGTTTGGAGTTACAGGTCATTCAGCCAACCCCAGTGCATCATTCAGCAGAGATATCAGCCTTTCGATCTTAACAAGTCAGAGCTACGAGTCTCCAACACGATGCATCATATCGTCACAGAAGGACAACCTATTGCACTCAAGAAGCGACCACTGGCTCCTGCTAAGCTGAAAGCTGCCCATAAAGAATTCTCAAGGCTTTTGGAAGAGGGAATCATCAGACCATCGAAAAGTCTCTAAATCAAACGGATCGTACAGAGCCTGTGGAGACTACCGTAAGCTAAATTCAGTGACAAAATCTGATGCATATCCTATTCCAAATATCAACACTTTACTTGAAAAAACTCAACGGCAGCAATTTCTTCTCAGTGATTGACCTCAGACAAGCGTACCATCACATACCGGTAGCACCCAGAGGATATCGATAAAACTGCAATCATCACTCCATTTGGCCTTTATTGAATATCTTTACGGCATGCCTTTTGGACTCAAGTGTGCTACTCAGACATTTCAAAGATTCATAGACAACATACTTCGCGATGACTCTGCTTATTGTATGTCATATCTAGATGACATTATGGTATTCAGTCCAGATCTAGAATCTCATGCGAAACATCTACGAAATGTCCTCTCACGCTTATCCAACCACGGACTCAAGATCAACTGTGACAAGACGCAGATTGCAACTTCATCCGTCGACTTCTTAGGGCATCGTATCATGGCCCCGAGGTATTCCACCGTTGCCGTCAAAGACGAATTCAATTAAGAATATCAAGTCACCAAGGACTGTGAGCGAGTTGCAGAAAATCCTGGGAGTACTAAACTATTATCGCAAGTTCCTTCCGGGCCTTTCAAAACAACTTTATCCTTTGTGCAGGCACCTGCAGAACCGAAAAGGACTTAGCAAGAATTCCATCATTGCTTGGTCATCCGAAGACGAGGAATTACTTCGACTTGCCATCAACTCGTTAGCAAATGCCACAATGCTAACACATCCAGATTTTGAAAAGCCATTTCTACTCACGACAGATGCTTCTGAATTCGCTATTGGAGCCACGTTGGAACAAGAGATCGACGGAGTTCGGAAGCCTATCAGTTTCTACTCGCGTACTCTCCAACCAGTAGAAACGAGGTCGAGAACTTCTCGCCATCCACGACGCAGTGCGCCATTTTATCAGCATCATTAGCAGTATCAGATTTGTTGTTTTCACAGATCATGCACCACTAATTAGCGCACTTCGAAACGCAACTTCATCTATCGCCAAGTACCCTGCCAGTGTGGAAAGACAGCTTTCTCGTCTAAACGAATGGCAATTTGACGTCTTTCACGTAAAGGGCAAACAGAACTTCATTGCAGATGCCCTTTCCAGGCCAGACGTCTCTCTACAACCACCTTCGCCGTCACCATTCACTGTCAACTCCGTGGCACTCAGTGAACCTGCACTAACGCCAACTCTCCTGCGAACTGAACAACGCGATGACATTCAAATTCAAAGATCAATAGCCCGTCACCCAACCAAGTTCATATGCCGTCTGTGGGAAGGCTTACCAATTGTTTACTTCACGGGTACGCAGCCCAACAAGCCAGTTCTGCCGACCAGCCTTCAGAGAAAAGTTTTCGATTCAATTCATTCAATTTCTCACCCAGGAAGCCAAGCGACTGTCCGACTTCTTACAGATCGTTTCTGGGGTCACAGACTTAGGCAGAATGTTAAACGATGGGTCTCAGAGTGTGCTATTTGTCAGAGAAACAAGATCACACGACACACTCGTTCTAAGTTGCAACATTTTCGATCTACTTCTCGCCTAGCCATCGTCCACATCGACATAGTTCATCTGACAAAGGTTCAAGGTTTCAGCTACCTTCTAACTATGATCGATAGATTTACACGGTGGCCTGCGGCATTACCTCTTGGCACCATTTCTGCAGACGAAGTAACTAACGGTTTTATCTCTGCACGGATATCCAATTATGGTGTTCCCAATGAGGTCATCACGGACAGAGGCACTTGCTTCTCATCTGATCGTTTCAAAACCACCTTGCGGTACATGGGATGCATCTTACGCCAGACGACTGCCTACCATCCCCAAGCTAATGGCATGGTAGAGAGAATGCATAGGAAACTCAAAGCTGCTTTAGCATCCTCGTCCAATAATGGCAACTGGGTCGATGCACTACCTTTAGTTCTGCTTGCCAATGCTTTCCCGTATTCGTGAATCCATTAAAACATCTGATCACAACTCTTGTACGGCATGGATCTACGCCTGCCTAGTCAGCTCCCACGTCTACTACCGGCACAAGATGACCCACAAGACGAAGCTAACCGCCTTCGACTTCTTTTCGTTAACATATCTGAACAGCAGCCGAGACATACGCCTCGTCCAGTCTTCGTTCACCCACAGCTCCACAGCTGCAAGATAATACTCGTTCGCAACGATAATGCTGTTGCACTACTACAACCAAAGTATCGCGGTCCTTACACGATTTTGCTCAGACAACCAAAATACTTCATTATTATACAAGGCGCCACACCAACATCAGTAAGCATAGACAGATTGAAACCGTTTATCGAACCGCCTGATCCTGAGAGCGTTCAACCTTCTACACACGTCTCAGGCTCCATTTGCCCACAATCTCAATATCCTGCTTTGTATAACGCGTGATTGATTTTTTTAAACATTAACATTAACTATCAAAATTTTTTTAACCTTACGTTATTTTTCGTATTTGTCTCACGTGGCATAACCAGCTGTTCTTAACTAACAACTGTGTAGCATTTTTGAACAGTTCTTTGGTATTATGCCATCTCTGAGGCAATGTTCGTGTACATATTTTTATGCAGTTACCTTTGATTTTAATGTATATATTTTTACATTATAATGTATTTCTCACACATGACATTACACTGCCTATTTTGGTATGACCAGCTACTTAGAGCTAACGCTTTCTTGTAGCAACACTAAGTAGTGATCAGCTTCATATCATGGTACAGGCCACTTTCAATGCATATCTCAACTTCATCAATTGCACAAAGACCACTCTACAAATGTCATGACCACAACGTCGAGCACTCTAGCTCCTTTGGTCGTATACAAACACATTGACAACGATCCAACCTGCTATGACCGACCACTAGAGCTAACAATTTGTGTAGCAATTCCTAGTGGTTACCTGGCATCATATCATTGTTGAAGCAACCAACAAGCATATTTAAGCCCAGCATTTATGGTTCATCATATTTTTGCTTAACTTGGTTCGAACTCTGTCATGCATTTTTATCTAGCCTCGCAGAGAGGAATTTTTTTCTTTTTTTTCAGAGAGGAAAGTGTTGTAACGACACAAATTAATGGCCGACATATTGCGTAAATTAAATTAAATTTATTTACTTTGCACCAATGAGAAAAAAGCAAAACTTGCCGTTTAACCAATAGTGTGCAAGTAGACATGGCATGCTATTTAAACACGGCAATTTACCATGCAAGTCAGTTGTTGCATTTGCATTCTGCTTTGCGTTACGCGTGTGCGTTCTGTCGGCTGTCAATACCTACGCTGGTGATTTGATAGTTTCACCAACAATTGGCTACATCCGTGACTCATCTTGTTGCGGTACAACCAGCGAGACGAGCCAATTAATTGCAGAACCTGAACGACGTTATCCACATCGTGATTACAACTCTACAATAAGAGCAACAACAATCAGAGTCCACCCAAGGCTCCAGGACATCTTCAAACTCTGATTAATTCAGGAGAACGCACGACCAGGCTCTCTTAAGGTCCCCCCTATCAGTAACAAATCTCTATTCAGAGCACCTTAACCGAGTTTGTAACGTCGTATGGCATTTACTTGAAGCCGGGATGTTTACAATATTTAGGAGCTTTTCTTAATCATGTTTGTTTAGGATTGGAGGAGGATTTTATGAAATATAATAAGATAAAATATTCCTTTAAGCCGGCTAGATCACTCTTATGTAACATGACGAAGAAGACGAAATAGGAAGTTTGTAGATATTTCAAGAAACTTGGGTATGACCTTCAGATAATATATTACAGTAAATTGATGCATTACATTATGTTATAAGTTTCATAAGTGAAAAGCTGGCTGAATTTTGTTATTTTAATTTGCCCAATATTTATTTTTATTGTAATTAATAAAAGTTATTTGTGTATAGAAAATGTGAGCAAATATTACTTTTTTCCGTCATGTTTGTTTAGGATTGGAGGAGGATTTAATGAAATATAGTTAGATAAAATATTCCTTTAAGCCGGCTAGATCACTCTTATGTAACATGCCGAAGAAGACGAAATATGAAGTTTCTAGATATTTCAACGAACTTGGGTATGACCATCAGATAATATATTGCAGTAAATTGATGCATTACATTATGTTATAAGTTTCATAAGTGAAAAGCTGGCTGAATTTTGTAATGTTAATTTGCCCAATATTTATTTTTATTGTAATTAATAATAGTTATTTGTGTATAGAAAATGTGAGCAAATATTACTTTTTCCCACTTAGGTCATCGTTGCCCACCATATTCATTTTCTTTCGCGTGCTTATAATAATATTTTTTGGAAGCGAAGTCAATCTAACCCGGCAATTGAAAAGATCAAGGTACATTTCAAATTAGGATTATGAGCATGGATGTGTCAGTTCCTCCAGTGACTAGGATAAAATCGAGTGAAATAAAAGCTTGTGAAGAATAATAATACCAAAGCCATGTTCATGATTGCTACCTTCAGTTGTGCGAATATGGCGAGCCTTGTTTCAAAGCGCACTCAATTGGACAAACGACGTAAGGTTTTTAGAAGATGAGGAAAACTGATCACAAGAGAGCTACGATCAAATTTTTTCGTCTTATTCTGTTGATTATCCGCTACAGTAGCTGAATAGAATGAAGGGCTTTAGTAGAGCAAATAGGACATATCATAAGAAAATTGTAAGCAGTAAATATAGGAATAACTGTAGGCTATGTTTAGAGTCTCTTGTCAGGAACCAAATGTGGAGTGAAAACGAAAAGAAACTTATCGTCCTGAAACTTGTGAAATAGCTACAGATTTACGTATAGGAAGAAATACTTACGGGTGCAGAAGGGATAAGTTGCGCTCACAATCAGGGTTATCGCATAATAATTTGTTAAAGACGTGCAGAAAAACCGCTCTCTTAAACTCATGCTGGGATTACAATTTTTGTCTCCGCGGGTAATGCGTTGAATACTTTTGTAATTTTTAGAAACGACGTGATGTGGGGTTGACTAGTTTTAGCGAAATTCGGCAACGAAATATAAGTTGAAACATTATGAACGAGGGATGGAAATCCGTATAAGAATAAAACTCGAAAACCTTTTCAACAAAAATATGAAACTTATCTGAAGTCAACATTTACTAACCTTGGTAATGAACTCTAAGAATAAAACTCGAAAACCTTTTCAACAAAAATATGAAACTTATCTGAAGTCAACATTTACTAACCTTGGTGATAAACTATCGGAAGATAAGATCTATTGTGCACATTGAAGGTATCACTGTGTTTGATATTGTGGGCTCCCGTATAATAAGTCGTTTGGTTTGAAGTCTGTGTGGATTCTCGTAATTAATGCTAGCTCGGCTTATAATATCAATCGTAGAACTACTAAATAACAACTGATATGCAGTTAAAATGTTTTTCTTGAATCTTTTTGGACCAGAAGCCTGAAGAGGTGCAAAGTACGTTCGCATCAGTTAACAGCCTGTTTACCCAATTTATTCGTAAAATATATTTCAAAAAATGAAACTTAAGCAAAACAACGTATGACTAAAAAAATATTCTGATAATAGAATTTTTCGTTTTGAAAGGCGGACTGAACATTGCGGAGATCATGACCATCAAAATTATGTCTGCATCAAAAATGTGTAACGATATTTTCGAACAAACATCAGAGAGGAATGCGCAATTCAATCTTGTATATTGAACGTAGCATAGCTTCAATCCACGTTTTTCTAATTCTGAACTTATTTAAGGACGGCTTCGACAATTTGTATGGTGTTAACCAAATATTCGTACTTTATGGAAGGGAGAGATCGTGTGATTGCTTAGAGCGAGTCAGCCATCATTCTTGTCATAATCAGAATTGGTACGGTGACCAACATGAAATAAGCTTGACTCCAGTTCAATTATTGGTATTTTCTTGAATTATTTTATGATGTCTTAGCGCTCCGCGTGGATTAAATACTGTAGAAGAATAATCCAGGTTCCGGGCAGGATGGGGTTATATTAATTTTACGTTAAGACAAGTACTTGAACAGCAAAGTTTATATTGCCGTCTATTATAGCTATCTTTCTAGACTTCATGTGTGCTTTTGACCCAGTTGACCTTATTGTTGTATTGGATATTCTGTTTAAAATATATATACCCACAAGATTTGCAAGCATTATACGTGCTTTCTGCACAAATATTTCTGGTCACATTAGGCTTAGAGTGAATTATTTGACTACTTTATTGCTGGAAGTTATCTCCGTCTAGGATGTCCATTTTTAATATTTATGTTTAATTTTGTATCATATGTAATTTTGAATTGTGCTCTTCCATATGTTCAGCATGCGGGCACTGGAATTTGATAAACGAGATTCTGCCAAAATCACCAATCGTTTACTGAATTAATTACTTAAACAAAATAAATAAAAGAGTTAATTTGAGAATTGCGAACGCTACAATAGTTATTTCCACCATTCACCATCTATTACAAAGGCCGAGTATCTCACTCTGCTGCATAGTTCGTGTGTACAGTTTATCTCTATGTTCAGTTCTGCTATAAGCTAGCAAACTTAGTTTCTTTTAGAATTGAAGGCTTTAAACGTTTCCAGGCATTCGACCACCGTTGTTTGAGAAGGATCGCCCGAATAAGTTACTATCATTGAATAAGCAATTATTATAATCAATGATGCTATCTTGATATAAGCATCTAGTCCATTAATTAATTGAATATATCAATATAACCTAAGAATTGTATAGTGTAGAAAAGGCAAGTCATCCAGTACACAAGTTACGTCCTTTATGGGGACTCATCACATAATGGCCAGAATTGGCCGCGGACAGGGCTCGAACCTAGGAACTTCTGCTTTGGAATCTGGTGTTAAAGACTGTCTGTTCTGGTGGTGATATGTTTCGACGCTTAATTTATGCCTTTTCGTTGAAACTCAACCACCCATTTACATTAATTTAGTTAGGCACGGTTTAAAGTTTGGTGCGTTTAAAAACTTTCATTCTCTTCTGTCATACAAATGGCTGACATGTTTTCTTTGCAGCTAACGGATTATTATTATGATAAATTGATGTTGTAATTCAGAAGTCGATTTATGGGAATGCTATATTACAATATATAGGCACAAATGGTAAAATCTGGCAAAGCTTGGTTGTATGTTTTACGATTATTTTGTACATTGGAAGCTCGAGATTATATAGGCAAGAGCCATGATTTCTATTATAAAATAGCAAGTGTGATGTGGAGGATGTTAAATCCTCCGCCTTATGTAAAATGACCTTGACTGATAAATCTAAACCACCATAGCTGATTGTAACAACTTTATTTTCAAAGCATTTTTTTCTTTTTATTTTCCAGAACATTCTTTGTTTAAATACTTGATTTTAAAATTGTGCGCTATTTTCAGTTTTTGAGTATCTTTCTCCTTATCTGGTATTGTAATTTTGGTCTGCAGCATTTTAACAATTTTTCCATAATAAACGATTACATCATTGTCCAATATATTATTCCACCACTTGCCTTGTGTTCTGATATAAAATAACACTGAGGAGGAGCCTTGGAACAGGTATATTTGATTTTATTGGGGGGTCACGTACATACCAAAACAGATTATTGCTGAAAATATAGCTTTCCAACTTTCACCTTCCGACTGCCATAAGTAAGTGTCAATTTAATTATTATAACATTTGATCATGGATACCGATATTAAATTCGAGGACACATGTATGTTAGTGCAGGACATAGCGGACTTGAATTTAAATGACACAAGCAATAATATAAGCATATCAGACTCTACTGTGAATTTTAGGACTTCCAGCGATCTGGCATCTATGGGGCTTACAGACACGAATAGGTTAGGGGCCTCAACAGTGAGCAATAAAATTGTTTGGGAAATCCGTAATTGTCTCCTAGACGCATTCATAATTTTCTTCGATTAATATACTATTTATCTTGTTTTTTAAATTTTATTTACTCTCAAGGCTAAATTTTGATGGAAAAACATCCTGCGAAAGTGATGTCTTTTTCAAGAGCCGTTTCCATTTTAACTATCGAGTTAAACAAATGTTGTAAAATTGGATGTAGCGTTTCCGAACTTACAGGTATATATTATTTTAATGAAGAAATTTAGATGACAAACAGGTGGAAAATTTTTATAAAGAAATCGCAAACTTTTTGGAAAACAATGGCGAGTTTACACATATATTTTGATGTTTATTTCGATATTTCGTTTGGATCTATTTGCTTCTTCTTTTGTTAAATTCGGCAGATAGTAATAATGATAAAATTGATTTATTAATGAGATAAATGAAATTCTTGTCTCGTACTTCATTTTTTGTAATGATATTATTATTGCAGCTGCCATTGTTTAATAAATATTGATAAATTATTCTAATTACGGTATCTTCTGTCGTGATCTTTATTGTACAATTCAAAAACGTTGAATTAGGTGTTCTATTACTCTAAGTAATTATTGTTGAGTTAATCTTTTTATCAATAAGGTATCGATTAATGTTCATCACCAGGGTTACAAATTGCGGATTCTAGTGAGCTAATCATTTTGTCATACTTTTTACATATTTTGTCCTCGTTACATAATAATCTTAAATAAAAATATAATTTTAATTTGATGAAGATGCTTACAAACATTTAAGCGTCTATGTCAATCATGACATCAATATTATTTTGGCACGCAGTAGTGAGCTCATGTACACATAAATAATGAAACGGTGATATAGATCTGTAAATCGACGGATTCCTTTTACACAAATGTCGATAAGACATTTTTAACCGGATCTCTTCTATGTATGGTTTGTCACTTAATTTCCCTACAGATGTCACTTATGTAAATACCTCCTCAGTAGTGATTGTACTGTAACACGCGGCTCCGCGTTACAACCCAAAGATGCTCAACTTTGACAAATATAGTTCTCTTTAAGATAAAATAGTCTAACTCTGTTTTTACACAATATTTCTCATAACAGTGAATTTAGCAACAATCTCTTTTAGTTTCAAGTAGTTTTAATTGAGATTTCTTGAACTGCAAATTTAATTGTAATTAATGGGGGTTTTGTTTAATAAATATACACACACTCGCGCAATACGCAGGTAACATACGGTAGATTTTTTTACCTCCTTGTTCAAACAATTTATATATCGACTTAACGTGCATTAACCAAATTTGCACAAGTACTAACAGTTCAGTCATTATTATAATCATCCAGACTTCAGGTGTTTCACAATCTTTTATCCGAACTTCCATGGTTTTATCATTCAAAATCTAGCAAACAGTGGAATTATTAGTTGTGGTGCTTAATCATGACAGTTTTACACGATTTCTATCCTTCAATTATCAGTGACAATATTTATTGTGTTTCTTCTCATCAATTATCAGTGACTTTAAACTAAATTGCTAATCAGTCTGGATTTATATCATCGTACTTTTTCAATCATTTACATGAGTTCATCACGATTCAGCCGATTGTGTTTCTAGTGATTACTTGTGCATAAGACATTTAATTGTGTTGATCATATATTATTTTGTTACCGTCTAGAGCACGGTCTATTTGGATTAACTGTGAATTGATTCATGCATTGCAACATAACATTCAATAAACGTCTGATAACATGGATGAGTCTTCTTACTTCACCCTTCGATATGTCAGGGATTAATCATGGATCGGGTAGGAGATAAGAACCACCATTAAAATGAAGGAGTAGAAATAGGACAATATTACGAAATAGCCAGCTTCCCCGCCAAACCTATTAAAAAAACTACAAAACCTCCTCCAGTACATTGTGGCGCAATAAAATGACAAGTCTGGAAAAAATATTTTTGAGCCAAAAGTATTCATGTCTTTATCTATTTGGATTCCAGGTTCGGAAGCTTGTCGAGCAGGATTTATAAATTGCCTTCTTTGACACTAATAAAAAGGTATAAATAGCATTCATTAAGTCAGTTTTACGGTAAAAGCGCATCAATTAACGGACATTAGAACTGACTGGCGAATAAATATTAACTTTTGATGCTCAATTGACAACTTTTAAAATAGAAGATCGAATAAATCGATTAAAATAGTTTTCCGTCCTCTGGCAGCTATAGTTTATCTTCTCCCATGATTCTGCGACATTGATAGACCAAAATTATGCATCAATACGCGACATTTAACTTTGTGTTTAATGAAACAGAGTGACGATTCTCATTTGTTGGTATAATTAACCAAAGGCTACTGCAGTAGAGGCAAGGTTATGAAGTCTAGAGACCACGACGAAGCTGGTCCATCTAGTGTAACCAGGGGTCCAAGGTAGATGAATTCATTGGTGCCTAGCACTTTAGGTTATGAATAAAAATATGCAATTATGAACGTTTTAGAGGCATTTGGTTTTACACTGTATCAGATGGACAGATTTTTAATGCAGTTAATGGCCCTCTGGATATCGTATTCTTTTTCCATCAACAGAAGAGTATAATCAGAGTAGTTTAGGCAAGAAGTTTGTAAATAATATACGCGTTGTATACAAAGCACTACTGTCGCATTTAGGTCTACAAAGAATTAACACATTACTACCAGCTGTGGTGTTCGTCAAGCCGTTCGCTTTCCCAATTTTGTTTCATTTTGTAACAGATGCTATTATGAACATCCTTAAAATACGTTCAGGATGCAGACATCGAGATTCTTCCAGGCAGCATATTAGACTATCATGACTATGTTGATTATTTATAATTATTCGATGAGTAAAGATTCTACTCGAGCCACTGTGGAGGAAGTTAAATCCTCCGCCATATGTAAAATAACATTGACTGATAAATTTAAACCACCATGGCTGATTGTAACGAATTTTATTTAAAAAGAATTTTTTCTTTTTATTTTCCAGAACATTCTTTGTTTAAATACTTGACTTTGAATTGTGCGCCATTTTTCAGTTTTCGAGTGTCTCGCACCTCGACTGGTCTTAACATATTTTGGTCTGCTGCATTTTTAACATTTTTCTCTAGTAACACGAATACATCTCAACAAATACATTCCTACTATAATTGACATTTGTTCTGATATTATATTTCACAGAAAAGAGACGTCCTGGAACAGGTAATTTGATTATTCTGTTGTTCACGTATATCTCCTTCCAGATTATTTGTTCGGGAATTATCACGATACAACTTTCGCATTCCGATTGCCTAACATTAAGTGTCGATTTAATTGTTAAACTAATAAGACATGGAGACCGATATTAAATTTGAGGACACAAGTAGGTTAGTGCAGGATATTGCGGAATTTAACCTAGGAGATGTAAATGGAAATATAAGCATATCTGACTCTTCTGTGAATTTTAGGACTTCAAGCGATCTGGCATCTATGGGGCTCTCAGACTCGAATAGGTTAGGGGCCTCAACAAAATTTGGCGACCGCGCCAGTCCAAGAATTTTAAGTCTACCGCAGTACAAATCAGAAAAACATTCAAGTTGGGTAGGAGATGCCCAAATGATATTTAGTGCTTATAATATTGTAAATCCAATGGAGAAATTTGTTGCAGAATGGATGGCATTGCCTGAAAATTTCCGAAATGCCTTGGAAAATTTCAGAGACAGAACTGTGGAAGAAAAGCCGTACAATGCATTTGAGTTATAAATGGCTGAAATTCAACAGAGATATCAGCCTGGAAGATCGGCGCAAATGTGCGAACTATTACGCTTAGAAAAAATTGGGCGTCAATTACCGTCCGAATTTTATGAACGCCTTTGCACAAAAGCTTCCAGGTTGAATATATCCAGAGATGTAGTCAACTCCATTTTCACAGCTGAGCTACCAATTAGGCTTAGAACCACATTGGAAGTATTTGACACTATGAGCATTGATTGGCCAACTAAACTCAGAGGGTTAGACGGCGTGTATAAACAGCAGGAACCACAAGTACATGCTGTAGTAGCAGATTCTGTCACGATGCAGCCAGTCAGGGCAGATGCCGAAAACAACCTGACTATACAAGAAACCTTGCGTTTCTTATGTAGAGAAGTTGCTAGTTTACGTAGTGACATTGCACAACTTCAGAGTCAGGATAGGTATAATAGACGTCGAGGGAGTCACTCGCGTCAACGCTTCATAGTGCCACGCGGATGATGTAAGGCACATTGAAAATACGGACGCAGTGCGAAGTCTCAAGGTGAAAATTGTATATACCCGCGATTAGGTGGACCCAGATAGAAAGGAAGCACTAAACAGGTAGAGAGAAATCCATCACCGGGAAAAGGACAAAACTCCCGCTAGTAGGAGCCGTAGGGGGAATTCTATTGCAAAGGCTCCCAGATATGCCTTTAAAAGGCATACTCAAAGCAAAAGATGCGACTAGATCAAATAGCACCGAAGAAGAAGGCAAGAGGGTCAGATTCTTACTAAGCGGAGATCTGGAAAACATTGCCGGATTGTCCAGCAGCAAGTTCATCATTAATGATGAATTATCTGGATTAGATTTTCTTATCGATACGGGTGCTAAGGTAAGCATAGTTAGGTCAGACGTGATGGAAGCAGATTACCCCACATTTGATTATCAACTATGGGCCGCTAACGGTAGTCCGATAGGAGTGAAAGGGATGAAAGAAATGTCGGTAACGTTAGGCCAGAAATCTTCCTTCCGATGGAATTTTCTAGTAGCCGATGTCAAGGACCATATCATTGGCATGGATTTCTTGACACATTTCAAGCTGACATTAGACCCCAAAGCTAGGACTATCGCAGAAGGCGTAGGGATATCAACACCTACTGAGTCTAACACGTCGGCAGTTAGAACAGTCTTTTACCTCGCCCAACAGTTGCACATGACTTTGCCAATATCATTAAGAAACACCTAGCAATGTTTCAATCTTTCAGTGCCAAAAGTATAGGTTTGAAGACAGGAGTAGAACACCAGATAGAATTGGTGGCTTCATTACCTTGCTCACCGAAGGCTCAACCATTGGCACAACACAAGCACCAGGTTGCTTTGTCAGAATTTCACCAATTGCGCGAAGAGGGTATTTGTAGAAGGTCAAATTCCATTTATACTTCCCCAATAGTGTTAGTTCCCAAACCTGAACCGGGTCAATGGAGGGTTTGTGGGAATTATCGTCTATTAAAGTCAGTGGCAAAGGGTGATTCTTATCCTCTCCCTACCCAGAGTACTTTACTCCGAGATATAATGGGATATGAGGTTTATTCAACTTTAGATCGCCAGAAAGCGTACTATCAGGTACCAATAGAGGAAATTTCGATACCACTCACCGCAGTCAGATTTCCAGGAGGGGGATCGCATGAATTTCTTCGAATGCATTTTGGTTTGAAAAATGCCAGTCAGACATTCCAGCGTTTGGCTGAAGAAATCCTTCAGAGTTGTCCATTTGCGAAGGTATATATAGACGACATAATAATCTTTAGTCGCACACGAAATGAACATCGTAGGCATTTGGAAACAGTTTTGACCAGGCTGGAACAATATGGATTAGTGGTCAAACCTAATAAGAGAAATATCGGTTGCTCTTCAGTTGAATACCTTGGTCATAAACTTTCCAAAGACGGAATTAAACCATTGGAAGATAAGATCCAAGCTATAAAGGACATAACGGAACCCCGAACCGTACGCCAGTTGCGAATGTTCTTGGGCATGATCAGCTATTACCGTCGATTCATTTCAGGTCTAGCCGTAATTCTTGGATCGTTAACACGCCATCTTACTCGTGAAAAGATCACGATCAAGAAGTCTTGGCTTATAAACTTGAGTCCAGAAGACCAAGAAAATTTCCAAAAGGCCAAGGAAATGTTAAGTGACGTAATCACATTAGCACCTGTAGATTGGGAAAAACCTTTCGAGCTAATCACAGATGCCTCAGATGTTGCATTAGGGGCAGTGCTACAGCAAAGAGATCAGGACGTAGTAAGACCGATTGGGTTTTATAGCCGTAAGCTTAATGATCGAGAAAAACGTTATGATACGTTTGGCAAAGAGCTTCTAGCAGTGTATGCCGCAGTGCTACACTTCGAGCATTACTTAGACGGACATAAGTTTAAGTTATTGACCGATCATAAGCCATTGATCAGCATACTTGGTAAAACAGCTAGGCTTAATTACTCTCGTAGAGTAAATTCCCAAATAACACGGTTAGCAGAGTTCGATTTCACTGTGTCTCATATTGCTGGTATGGAGAATGTTGTAGCAGATGCACTTAGCCGACCGAATGAAGCTGATGTCGAGCTGATATTTTAAGGTCCATTGAAGAATTTAGACAATTCGATGCCTGATTTAGTTAGTCAAATCGAGGAAGCGCAAGAATCGGATCCCTTTACATTAGTTTCGTCCAAAAGTTCAAGATATGTTCGTAATCTCATAAGTGGCAAGTGGTTGTTATGCAAAACATCTAGAAGTCAACCACGACCATATGTGCCATTGGAGTTACGAGCCGAAATTATCCAAGTGTTACATGACATGGGTCATCCATCCATTAAAGCCATCATTCGATTAATCAACGACAGATACGTATGGCCGCACATGTCTAAAGACATACGGGTATGGGTAAAAGCCTGTGCCAAGTGTCAAACGTGTAAGGTGTGGAGACATACCAGAACCGAGATAAAGAACATTGGAATACCAATCGGACGGTTCAGACACGTACACATAGACATTGTTGAGATGCCTGAAGTAAATGGAAACAAATACTTGCTGACTATGGTAGATAGATTTAGTCGTCAATTTGAAGTGGCGATTTTAAAAGACATGACAGCGCAAGAAGTCTTGTTCGCGTTTCTACATAATTGGATATCGCATTATGGTGTTCCGGAAAAGGTCACTACTGATCGCGGTAGTCAATTTATGTCCGAGCTTTTCGTAAGATCCCTCAACATCATGGAAACCACTGTATTACATACTAGCGCGTATAACCCACGAGCAAATCGGATGGTAGAAAGATTACATTGTGAACTAGCAGCTGCATTAAGGTGTACAAGTGGAACAAGCTGGATACACGATCTTCCTATAGTACTACTTGCCATGCGCAACAGATAAAGGGCACAATTAGGTACTTCCATAGCAGAACAGGTTTATGAAGAACCATTAAGTTTTCCTGGAGATCTTCAAATAGAAACTCCAAGTAGTCTTGATTGGGCTTCTAGTTATGTAGATTGGTTCGTAGGAGCACTTAGAGATAAGATGTGTCGTTTAGCTCCGACCAAGACTAGAAAAGCTAAAATCAAATGCTATGTGTTCTCTGATCTAAAATCGGCTTCGCATGTGTATATAACTACTGAAAATAGGAGTAACTGCCTGACACCATTTTATAAAGGACCATACAAGATCAAGAGGATGACTGACAAGAATGTCATCATAGAAATAAATGGCATTGAGGATTGTGTTACGTTGGATCGTTGCATTCCCCAGTTTATCTGGATAGACAGTATCACTGAATTAACAGATGCGTCGAATGACCGTCGTTCTATGGGCGAATCTGATGTGTGCAATCCCACCATACAGGCACATAATGAAATGCAGAACTCAGAAGACACGTTGTCTAATATAGCAAAATCTTATTCTACTAGTTCACAGCATGAAAACTATTTGTCAATACCAGATGATTTGGAAGAACCAGTGAATATTGTACCGGGCGAGATGACGACTTCAGGGGCGCCATTATGCACAACTCGTTCTGGAAGAGTGCCACGTCAGCCGAAGAATTATGATTACGTCTATTACTAGCCGTCTTTTTTTGAGAAGGTGGTGTATGTGGAGGAAGTTAAATCCTCCGCCATATGTAAAATAACATTGACTGATAAATTTAAACCACCATGGCTGATTGTAACGAATTTTATTTAAAAAGAATTTTTTCTTTTTATTTTCCAGAAAATTCTTTGTTTAAATACTTGACTTTGAATTGTGCGCCATTTTCAGTTTTCGAGTGTCTCGCACCTCGACTGGTCTTAACATCTTTTGGTCTGCTGCATTTTTAACATTTTTCTCTAGTAACACGAATACATCTCAACAATATATTCCTACTATAATTGCCTTTAGTTCTGATATTATATCACACAGAAAAGAGACTTTCTGGAACACGTAATTTGATTATTCTGTTGTTCACGTATATCTCCTTCCAGATTATTTGTTCGGGAATAAGTACGATACAACTTTCGCAGTCCGATTGCCTAACATTAAGTGTCGATTTAACTGTTAAACTAATAAGACATGGAGACCGATATTAAATTTGAGGACACAAGTAGGTTAGTGCAGGATATTGCGGAATTGAATCTAGCAGATGTAAATGGAAATATAAGCATATCAGACTCTACTGTGAATTTTTGGACTTCAAGCGATCTGGCATCTATGGGCCTCTCAGACTCGAATAGGTTAGGGACTTCAACAACACCTTGAATGGATTATCAGTCGTTGTTCCGTATTTCGGGTTGAAATTCACACCCTCTAAATGTAAAATACTTTACAATATGACCCACAGCTCGCTCAAACTCTACTACTGCATAACGAAGATTTTGATATAGTTGACTGATTTACATACCTTGGCTACTCTATTAATAATTTAGGCAATATGACTGACGAGCTGGATAAGAGAATCGCGAAAGCTAGATTAACTTACGTAAAACTTCGTGAATTGTAGAGAAAAGCGAGTATATCACTCTGTCGTAAAGGTTGTGTGTACAACGCGCTTTTACGCGCAGTTTTCTTATACGTTAGTGAGGCTGACCCCTTAGAGATAATGATTTAAGACGTTGTTTGAGAAGTCTAGCACCAGTAGGTTACCAAAAACGAATAACAAACGTTGGCCTCCGTAGACGTATTTTTGGATCGGCCAACAAATTAACCTCGTTATAAAACATATACTGCTTCATCAACTGTGTTGACTCAGTCACGTTTTGCGTATGCGTTCAATTCAATTGCTCGTTAGAGCATTATCCTCTCCCCTAGCGCCATATTCGTGTAATAAAGAAGGTGGAAAAATTTTGACACAACAGAAACAGTAGATTACATCCAAGTTGGGCTGTCATGGACAAATTCTTTTGCCAGCATGGGTTCTATGTGCGCAGCATATTTCTTGGTTGGAAACCCTGTGCGATATGGCATCGAGTCGAGCTCTGTGGCGATTTCTAATAGAATTGTCTCCATAACTTCCTTTTCTTTGTTGAGCAGAGTTAGCTAGGAGTTAAGGTTGTATCTATGATGTAAAAACCGCAAGGAATCTGTATTGCCTAATCTACTTTACCTTAAAGCTGATTACCATAATGGTGTTGTGTAGAAATTTTGTTTGCCTCATGTGTGTTATTTTGGCAAATATATTCAGTATCTAAATCCAGTTATTTTCCTGGTTTTCCATCTCTACGTTTATTTAGCTATAAAATTTTCCTCATCACACAGGTTTAAGCGAATGTGCGGTGTAGAAGAGCAAAGAAATTGGGTTACTGATGTCGATGGCGTTGCTCGTCTATGTAGCGAAGTTCATTAAATAGTCCACGCAACCTATTCTCCGTAATATATGCTTGAGTTGGTCTATGTGGCTTGCCATACCGTTTAAAATATGCGGCGAGTTTATGAGATTTTGAAATTGCTTTTCAACAGGCTTTTTACAAATTATAGGCATTTGTAGTCACTTGAAAGAGTGACCACTTCGTAGCTGCTTTCAACACGTGAGCATAATTTAACTAGTTTTATCTTAATTCGCCGAGTGGATAACGGACAATTCCTTTCGAAGCGAACCTACAAAGTTTCGATCTCTTATTTTTGCAGCAATTGTAGCTGTTGAAGGTTTTGGTATGGCAGAAAACCAGTGTAAGGGATTTATCGTCGGGACACCTGCGTTGTCAACCTAGATTGTCTTTTAAATCGCAAGCAGTCGGTAGGATGTCCGAAAGCAGCTGAAGGTCAGGAAATAATTTGTATAAATTGTAAATGACTTCGTTTCATTAGTAGAGAAGTTGCAAGTCGGCTCATTTAAGTTTGTGACTAATTCGTTGCAATACTAAATGGTGGAAAAGCACCATCCAATCTATTTCTTGAACATTTCTTTGTTATTTGTGGGATGTTAAAAAAGCATAAGATTTTTAAAAATTCATATCATTCATTCATTAGATGGTTTGCCGCACAAGGTTGGTTATCACATTCTGTACTGTTTTTTATTCAGTTTTCCATCCTTAAGTTTTTGTGACCACCAATAAATTAAGTAAGATCTACCTATAACTCCTGGTGTTCTTATGGTACCAGCGCGTTGGCCTATCTTTCTGTTTGTTTTAGTTGTCTAAGAACACACTAGAGAGGGTTTGAACTTGGTTGTCAGAACCCATTAGAGATGCTTATTTTATTGATAATGCCAAGAATTTATTCTTGATACTGTCTTTCGGCTGTTACAAATTTGAGACCATTCTGCAAAACTCAGTATAAACGGTTATCCGTCTTGGATACTATACAATAATGTATTTACTTGTTTTATTTAGGATTATATATACATATATATATATGCTATATATTTTATATTTATATACGTTAAAGCAAATATGTTTTCATTATTAATAGAAATGAAGAGTTTATGTTGAGTTGTTCTCCATTGAAGTAAACTTCTGTCTAATGATCGTCAGTCCGAAGTAATTAATGTTGAGTTACCATTGACCTTTGGCAGTTTAGGCACCTTCGGTGTCTAGCAGATTTGCACTTGTCCTCGAAAATCCACTTAAAATGTTGATAATTGGACATTATATTAATGAGCACGATAACTTATATAGGAAGGCTGTATCCTAGTATGAATAGCAAGGTTTACGCTATGGTCACACGTAGCTAAGGCCTGGTAGTAATCTATTTATATATATATATATATATATATATATATATATATATATATATATATATATAGTAACGGTCAATGTATATTGCGGGCCCTTTGACTAAATTAAAACAATGATAATGTTCCTCTTGGTTCAGTTATAGACTTATTTCCTTCCGGAAAGGGCGATTGGCACCTCATCTTTATTGAAGAGAATTCTTCGTAAAGAGAACTATGAGAGCGATTGGGGATGTTACAACATTAGTGCCAAAACTCACTTCTCGACATTATTTGTATATTTCAATTTCTTTGTTGTCATTGCGGTTTAGCGAGTGGCCCGGTCCTATGACGCCAAGATCCGCTTAACTCCATTTTTCTGGATACTGATCTGTATGTGTATATGTGCATGTGTTTTTTTGTGTATTTAGTTAGGTATGTAATTACGTTTGCAGATATGTATGTATGTCTACTTATGTATGTATGTGTGTATGTATGTTTATACACGTATTTATGTATGTAAGTAGCTCGAGGCTGTCATCCTCACGGGAGTTTCAAATATCCATATTTTATTTGTTAGTGTATACATGTTGCATTTCGAATTAGCTTGTTTTAGATAATTTTACTCACATATTTCTCATTCATGCTTTTATTTTCAGGCTGCCCGTATCTGGAGCTAATAAATGGATCGCTTAATGATCGTTTCTCTTCTCCAGAAAATCGACAAAGAATTCTGGGTATATTCTATTTCGTATAATGAACATATAAAATACTTCATTTTCTTCATTTTGTTGGATGATCATTATTTGTGCAATGTGATTATAGTTCAGAAGATAAACATACCTACTTAAGTTGATTAGTATACCGATTGTCACATAATGTGTATTTGTTAATCTAGCATAAGCATTGTAGATGAAAAGGAAACTTATGTATTAATTAACCGTTTGGAGTCTAGATAGATAGTAAGATAATATAATATAAATTGTCTCCTCGAAATTCTTTATTTAGTATAAAAAAATTACAATCCTTAGTTTGATCGTAGTAACTTTATCTTTAAAGTTATCTGGCTATTAATTGTCTGAAAATTAAAAATTAGAGAAAAAGAGTAGATTGTAACTAAAGTCTTATAAGCGATAAAAAGTCTCGTCTTGATAGGTAGGATGAACACATCAAAAATTTATTTTCTTGGGCTTGTGCATCAGTTATAATCCTCAAATGCAGGTGCTTAATTAGAAAATATGTATTACCGTCCCACAATATTCGTCTTACCAGACTTCAAAGGTCTGATTTACATAGTGGAACGCAATGTGCTATTCGATAATATGTTGAAAAGTAGTACTGGCACACATTAAAAAGAATACATGCTATTTTCAAAAGCATTTCCAATCTCAGTATGGTCAACTATGATTTATTGCACAACTTTACGATAATCAGTGTCGTCCGTCAGGATTTACAACTGCTATGTTTTTATTTAATTTTCTAATAGGTACAATTATGAATTATACTTTTTAATACGTTTATAGAGAAGACGTTGACGTTCTCTTAGGCGTTATACATAGCTTTTGACTATAAAGACCATATTGTATTAATATTCGATATCCGAGATTCTACCTAGAACGCACAGCATGTATGATAGATATTTTTCCATCTTTCCATAAGAAATTCGCCGCTTCTAAGCCTAGGATACTTGCATGGGATCGTCAATCACTAACTTCGTTTCTGCGGATGCAAGAGAAAGTCTGGATGTAAATGGCAGGGTTGCGCATCCTGGCAGAAAGTATTAGAAACGAAGTTGAAGTATGAATAGCGAAATTTAGTGTAGCATTCTATAAACTTCGTCAATTATATTGAACCACAAGTATCTTGCTTTTCTTTAACGTTCGATGCCATCTTAACTTAAAATTGAATGCATACATTGTGTTGTGTAGGGGTGTGTGTCACCTAGTTTCTGCACGTTACCTACATTAGCGTCCTCATCTAAACTAGATCCTATTCTCTTATCCTATTCACTAATCAGTACCAATTTTCGCTTTAAATCATCAAAATTAACATTATTACTTTTAAAATAATTATTTAAATTTATATTTAGTTGTAAAGACATATTTGCAATAGTTTTGTGGCAGTGAAGTATTAGTTACTAAAGACTGTTGCATTGCTACCTGTCTTTCGGTTTTAAATAATTGCTAATAACACTTTGAATCTACATGATATTTTATATAAACTTCACGTTGTGTTCAGTCATATTTGGCGTCACTGCGAAGCTTCTTCAGGCGTGTTTTTGTTTCTGTTTTGACGAAGTACACTCATACTAAGATTTAGATCGTCTAAACAATGAATAACGGAAGAGCCTTTAGTAAAGAAGTAGACTAAAGAAGACTGCCTGGATTTCGTTTTCCGTTATATTCCTGCACATTTTGACTAATTTAAGTTCCTCGTCAGCGGGGGTACAGTTGGCCCTGATCAAATGAGCGATATTGTGACTACTTGTGTTAGTCCACGAGATTACTAAGCTATTGCTTGTTCGGTTATTGTCACCTATTGGGGTTTTCTCGAGAATTAGGCGAATAGGATGTATACGCACACATTTGTTACTTTGTCACAGCTAACGCAATTGGCGCTAGCTAACTAAATTTTAGAGCGATAATTTTAATTATTTGTTGTAACGACACAAATAAATTGCCGACATATTACGTAATTTAAATTCAATTTGATTTACTTTGCACCAATGAGAAAAAAGCGAAACTTATCGTTAACCAATAGTGTGCAATTAGACATATATTACTATGGCATGGCTAATTAAGCACAGCAAATTTACCATGCAGTTCAGATTTCGCGTTTGCCTTCTGCTTTGCGTTACGTGTGCGTGCTGTCGGCTGTCATTACCTACGCTGATTATTGGATTGTCTTCACCAACAATTGGCAAAATCAGTGACACCAATCTTGTTGCTGTACAACCAGCGAGACGAGCCAATTAATGCAGAACTTCAACGAAGTTTCCACATCGAGATTACAACAGAAGAAACCACCGCCCAAGTCAACCCAAGGCTCTAGGACGTCTTCACACTGAAGGATCTTTCTCGGCATTTGCCGGAGAACGCACGACCCGCCCTATTAAGGGCCCCCTAACAGTACATAACTCTATATTTATGGCACTTTAACCGAGTTTGTAACGTCGTACGGCATTTACTTGAAGCCGGGGCGTTTACATTATTGATTATAAATAAAACAAAGTTTTCTTTTATTTATTTATTTTTTTTATATTATAATGAATTTGTTATGCTTAATTTTTCCAGTTCGCTATACTTTCGTACTCTTTTTTAAACCTTTTTGGACTACATTTTGGTTTCCAATCTTGATGCCGAAATATGTCTTTTTTGAAATATGTAGTGTTTCTTTGCAGTGAACTTCTTGCTGCACGTCGTCTGCTGGCTCGGAGTGAAATCGAGTTGACAACGGCAAATGAAAATGCATCCCACAATGAACATGCAGCTGTTAACAGAAGTCAGTCAGTAAACAACGTAAAATCTACGGATGCGAGTCGAGAACTTACAGAGAACTTTAAACGGGCGTGTGTAGCTGCAGGCATGCCACGTCCACCTGATGATATTACACTAACACGTAAAGCAGTAAGTTTGATGTTTTTAAAATTGAACCTTTGTCATTTGTTATAATAGGGTACCACAAAATTTTTAATTTCAGGATATGAAATTCCTTATTAATTACTTTTAAACAGTTTTATTCAAAATTACACTGTTTCAATTATGTATTAGGTGTTACGCACTTAGTAACAAATTAGTTCAATAATGACCAGATGGATAAACCAAAGACAGCATGAACGAAAAGTATAATCTCGTGCACATTCGTTTCGTGCTTACTGGCGACTCATCAGTAAAAGCCGGTATTACGCCATTTAACCATTATATATTTTGGTGAGGAATGAAGGAAAATATGATGTTACAATCTACTAGACAAATGTGTAAACCTGCAATAGAGAAGCTAGCATCCTATAAAGTCTCGACAATGAGACTTCAACGCTGTCTCACTATAATATAATGTAACACGCGGCTTCGCGTTACAACCCAACGATGTTCAATTTTGACAAATATCGTGCTCTTTAAGGTCAAATAATCTAACTGTTTTTAAACAATATTTCTCTGAACTGTGATTTTAGAAACAATCTCTGTAAGTTTCAAGCAGTTTTAATTGAGATTTCTTGAACTGCAATTTTAATCGTAATTAATAGGGTTTTGTTTAATAAATAGACATGCGGTGGATTATAGTTCATATGTGGATCGATAGTTTTTTTTGCATTCAGATATGATTTCACACATCCGGGCATCAGATGTTCCTCAATCAGATTCACAAATTCTATAGTTCAATGGATAATTATAATTAAATAAGTTAAAACCCTAGCAAACAGTGGATTGATTATTTGTGATGTTTTACCAAGACTGTTGTTACACGATTTTTATCGATCAATAATCAGTGACAATATTTACCAGTGACTTTATTTATATCATCATATATTTTCAATCATTTACATGTATTCATCACGATTCAGACGTTTGTTTAACTGTGAATTGATAATTATTGTGTTGACAATATATCATTTTGTTGCCGTCTAGAGCACGGTCCGTTTTGTTTAACTGTGAATTGATAATTACTTCTGTTGACAATATATCGTTTTGTTGCCGTTTAGAGCACGCTCCGTTTTATTTAACAGTGAATTTAGTATTTCTTTGCAACATTGTGTACAATATACGTATGATGATTCTCACATCACCCATCGGGCATATGTAGGAATGGTATAGCAACACTGAATAGATAGCTACCCAGCAAAACCTCTGACATTAGCTACAAAACGTCCTACAATATAATATATATATATAAACCGATTCTGAAAAGGATACCAACACCATGGATAATGTTTACTGTACTATTTTCCCTCATTCCTCATCCAAATAGATGGTGGGTAAAGCGCATAATACCGGATCCTACAGATAAGTCACCAGTTATCACGAAACGGATGTGCACGAGATTATACTTTTCGTTCATGTTGTCTTTGGTTTATGCTTCTGGTCATAATTGAAATAATTTGTAACTAGGTGCGCAACACATAATACATAATTGCATATATATTAGTTCTCCGCAACAAACAGTATCTGAAGGCCTACGTTTAGTTGGACTTTACAAATTATTAAATAAAAATAGAGCTTGGGAAATATGGATTCTGGCTGAAAAAAATGTGAAAACGCACCCGAATGCCCTTAGCCATATTTCGTTGAAGACAACTTCATTTTCCAATATTACAAGCAGAATCTTGTTACTAGGCATAGTGATGTAATCGATACAGATGGGATAGGAATGTCAACACAATTAGATCCACCCTTATTTTCGTATTCAGTAGATGGTTCCTCTTTGCACTGGGCATGGCATCCTAGCATGGGTTCCACACTGGTTTATTTAATGCATTTTACCAAATACTCATTTTAATCAAAATCCGGTGAAAGTCCCGCTTCATGAAACCGTCTACCTTTCGTTCAAATACCCGTTAAGTAAAAGCATATATAAATAAACAGAAAGTCTTCTTGAGTCTATAACGCCTAGAAAGATAAGCTGAAGAGAGCCTAATTCTTTATTTTCATGTTAAATCCCATGAAAGTGTGTCTGTCTCTACTAACACAAAAGCCCTTCAGTGTGCAGAATCTGCTTGTCGACTGGTATTAGAATATACAATGGCCCGCAGGCTTTCCAGTGGATGAAGTTCAGCAATGGCGTATTATTTCTGGCTATCGTGTACAATGGACTTCCGTTGCTTAGACACCAAACGCCAGATACTTCCAAATCCCCTCAATCCACCACATTTCATTTTATGCAATTAACGATTACGCATGTTTTCGACCTTGTTACAAGATGAATAACGGTGATCCTATTTTGTGAAATGGCATAGACTTCTAGACCCATGTTGGTGTCACGAAACTGCCCGGATTTTATCCCTTATTTTGAATTTTTAAAATTTCAATGAAATGAGAGTTATAAAAGTTATTCACAGGCTAAGTCTACTTTCTGTTGCAAACAAATCTTTAAACTCAGGTCAGAAAAATTGTAAACGAATCAAATTTGTACGCTCTGCATAGAACACTTTATTTCTGTCTGTGTATATCTCTGTTTTTTGGGTGTTAGTTTATGTATCGCTAAATAATTTGTTCATTTTTCATTTTCTTTGGATTAATTTAACTCAATGGGCCCTTGCACACGGCGTTTAGGTGAGATTTATTTTTCGTATGTTCAAATTTGCTACATTTTCGGTTTTGAGACGAATTACAGGTATTTCTTTACCTTCACGCTATTCAATGCATGAGCCTCCCTGTAAAAATATAGTAGACATTTTATTTCGAAAATTGTGTAATTAATAAGAGAAACAAGATAGCTGCTACAACTGTACAGAGGATCACGCGATTCAGGCACCAATAACGTAAAATGAATATTTTCCATAGGTCAATTCTACTTTGTAATAAGTTCATTACTGGGTTAATTGGATTTTGATAGTTTACATATTAGACATTGCTTAGTCTACTTTCTGTTGCAAACAGATCTTCAAACTCAGGTCAGAAAAATTGTAAACGAATCAAATTTGTACGCTCTGCATAGAACACTTTATTTCTGTCTGAGTACATCTCTGTCTTTTGGGTGTTAGTTTATGCATCGCTAAATAAAATTGTTCATTTTTCACTTTCTCTGGATAAATTTAACTCAATGGGCTCTTGTACACAGCGTTTAGGTGAGATTTATTTTTCGTATGTTCAAATTTGCTACATTTTCGGTTTTGAGACGAATTACAGGTATTTCTTTACCTTCACGCTATTCAATGCATGAGCCTCCCTGTAAAAATGTAGTAGACATTTTATTTCGAAAATTGTGTAATTAATAAGAGAAACAAGATAGCTGCTACAACTGTACAGAGGATCACGCGATTCACGCACCAATAACGTAAAATGAATAATTTCCATAGGTCAATTCTACTTTGTAATAAGTTCATTACTAGGTTAATTGGATTTTGATAGTTTACATATTAGACATTGCTTAGTCTACTTTCTGTTGCAAACAAATCTTCAAACTCAGGTCAGAAAAATTGTAAACGAATCAAATTTGTACGCTCTGCATAGAACACTTTATTTCTGTCTGAGTACATCTCTGTTTTTTGGTTGTTAGTTTATGCATCGCTAAATAATTTGTTCATTTTTCATTTTCTCTGGATTAATTTAACTCAATGGGCCCTTGCAAACGGCGTTTAGGTGAGATTTATTTTTCGTATGTTTAAATTTGCTACATTTTCGGTTTTGAAAAGAATTAGAAATATTTTTTTATTCATCCATCAATTCATCCTCGATCAATCATTGTATTGTAACGCGCGACTCCGCGTTACAACCCAACGAAGGTCAATTTCGACAAACATAGTTTTCATTATGCTAATTCTGGTTTTACACAATATTTCTCCTAACTGTGATTTTACAAACAATCTCTGTTAGTAGGGAGTATGTATTAGGTGTTGCAAACCTAGTAACAAATTAGTTCAGTTGTGACCAGAAGGATAAACCAGAGGCAGCATGAACGGAAAGTATAATCTCATGCACATTCGTTTCGTGCTTACTGGCGACTCATCAGTAGGAGCCGGTATTACGCCCTTTAACCACTATATATTTGGTGAAGAATGTGGAATAATAGGACGGTACAATCTCCTAGACGAATGTGTAAACCTGTAATAGTGAAGCTAACATAATCTAAAGTCAACGACAATACGACTTCAATGCTAACTCACACTATATAATATATATACCGAGTCTGTAAAGGATACTAACACTATGGCTATTGTGTTAGTAACTGATACCTTTTTTGAAACCGATGACTACCGGATACTAACACTATGGTTTCCGAGTCGGTACATGATACCAACCTGATGGATATAAATTTATGCTAAAGTTCACCCAAATTGAGAATTACAACAATTTCCGAACACCTGTTACTCCAGTTAAACCATACACTCTGGCCTTCATCGATACCAGTTATCACATTTCGCGGTAAGCATGACATCATTCAATTCAATATATTACAGTTAAACACTGTTTGTTGCGAAGAACTAATATATATGCAAGTATGTATTAGGTTTTGCGAACCTAGTAACAAATTAGTTCAGTTGTGACCAGAAGGATAAACCAAAGGCAGCATGAACGGAAAGTATAATCTCATGCACATGTTTTTCGTGCTTACTGGCGACTCATCAGTAGGAGCCGGTATTACGCCCTTTAACCACTATATATTTGGTAGAAGAATGTGGAATAATAAGACGGTGTTAGTATCCTTTACAGACTCGGTATATATATTATATGGTGTGAGTTAGCATTGAAGTCGTATTGTCGTTGACTTTAGATTATGTTAGCTTCACTATTACAGGTTTACACATTCGTCTAGGAGATTGTACCGTCCTATTATTCCACATTCTTCTGCCGAATATATAGTGGTTAAAGGGCGTAATACCGGCTCCTACTGATGAGTCGCCAGTAAGCACGAAACGAATGTGCATGAGATTATACTTTCCGTTCATGCTGCCTTTTGGTTTATCCTTCTGGTCACAACTGAACTAATTTGTTACTAGGTTCGCACAACCTAATACATACTTGCATATATATTAGTTCTTCGCAACAAACAGTATTTAACTGTAATATATCGAATTGAATGATGTCATGCTTACCGCGAAATGTGATAACTGATATCGATGAAGGCCAAAGTGTATGGTTTAATTGGAGTAACAGGTGTTCGGAAATTGTTGTAATTCTCAATTTGGGTGAACCTAAGCATAAATTTATATCCATGAGTTTGGTATCATGTACCGACTCGGAAGCCATAGTGTTAGTATCCGGTACTCATCGATTTCAAAAAGGTATCGGTTACTAACACAATAGCCATAGTGTTAGTATCCTTTACAGACTCGGTATATATATTATATAGTGTGAGTTAGCATTGAAGTTGCATTGTCGTTGACTTCAGATTATGTTAGCTTCACTATTACAGGTTAACACATTCGTCTAGGAGATTGTACCGTCCTATTATTCCACATTCTTCTACCAAATATATAGTGGTTAAAAGGCGTAATACCGGCTCCTACTGATGAGTCGCCAGTAAGCACGAAACGAATGTGCATGAGATTATACTTTCCGTTCATGCTGCCTTTGGTTTATCATTCTGGTCACAACTGAACTAATTTGTTACTAGGTTCGCAAAACCTAATACATACTTGCATATATATTAGTTCTTCGCAACAAACAGTATTTAACTGTAATATTTCAACTATCCAGTTCCGCTCGTGAGTTTTAATGACTACGTTTCTAAGAAAAAGTCAAATCCAGCTATAATAATAAATTTTGTATTAGGTGTTGCGCACCTACTAACAAATTAGTTCAAATATGACCAAAAGTTATAATCACATTTGTTGTTCATTGCGTGCTTCCTGGCGACTCATAATTAGGAGCCGGTATTGCGTCATTAACCAATTAGATATTTGAGTTTTATTATTGACTTAAATTTTGAACATGCCAGCTCCACCATTTCTAAGAGGAAGGGATTATATTTGCAAAATCAAATCCAGCCATGATTCTAACAAGAAATGCACGTTGGGTTAAACCTGACAATTACACGCTGTGCATGACCCTCGAGGCAAAACCAAGCTGATAAATAAGTATAAATCGTGCGTAGTGAATGAGTTTCATGCCTCCTAATAAAACGAATGAGGGTTCGTACCCGTATCGCAGCAATATCGAATATTAATTCGGTGCCGAGTGAGGAATTAGCCGCTGTAGAACAAGAATTACATTTGTTATCTGAGATACTATCTTCAATCCAAACCCACATTAAATGTCAACAAATTTTATTTCAATAATTGAATTTGAAAGTTATAACGTTTTAAAGAATCTGTTAAAAAATAATTTCTTAACAGCGCAACTTTCAGCTAATCATCAATTCACGTGGGATGTCAGATTCTTCGTATACAAATAAAAAATGACAAAGATATAATTTAGTTGCTTATTATTTATATATTACAAAATTACAATAGCAAATAATAATCTAAGATGGTAGGGGGGAATACACAGTAACGGTATTGGCAATAAATTAACATGCAGAAATATGCTTCGCACACCCACAGTCATTTCAAAAGGTTTGAAAATAAAATTTACTTACGAGATATACTAAAATTGATACATTGTACGTGGGCGTGATTATAGAAAGTTTTATTTACGTGTGAATAACTTTCGTCATAATAATGCATACATATATGTCACGTTCTGTCTAGGATTTACTTTTTAATTTATTTTGTGCCATGTAAACCAGTTAAATACCTTGGTCACCTTCACAGTCCATTCACAGTTATTTTTGTCAAATATGGCAACTAATCCAGTCAAAATAAATACTTTAGTTAAACACTGTAACTGTAAACAGTTTTTTGTTTAAAAATGTAATTATGATTCAAATAACCAAGTTCATTTTTTATATAATTTTAAGATAAGCAGTCCGTGTTCATTAGTAAAGTAAATTGAGTATTTTTGAATATTCAAGAATACTTTTATAATAAAGCAGGTTAATACAGCATGATACAGACTCCATATGGAGGAAAGGCTAACAAAAAACATAAGTTCGTATAAAACTGAAAGCGTATATAGCGAGTGGCAAGATGATCTAATGAATATGCACAAAGTCCAAAGCAGACGCTCTTAACTTATACCGACAAATGAATACATAACAGAATTTATGTTGATATCAAGCCCGCAAACTTGATTTATTTAATTATTATCACCGCTTGAGTAATAAATGTTGGTTTAATTATATAAACATTCGAGACAATACCCATTTCTCAGGTAGCATGGTGTCTGTTCGGCAATGGCGGATTGGGGATGGCTAGTTGGAATATTATGCCTAAACAGATGCCATATAGGTTCCACCTGATGAATAGGCCAACCAAAAACATAAGTTAGTATATAACTGAAAATTGTATGAAGCGTGCGGCAAGATGACCTAGGGGAGAGAATTTTTGACTTCGAAGCGAACTTGCCCAGGTTCGAGCCGTGTTCGCGGAAAAATTATGGACAGTACTTGATAAGATCCTAATTAGGACGAAACCGTGTCTACTGGATAGATAGTACGCAGCTAATTAAATAAGAAAACTTTTTTTTTGAAATTGAAATATAAAATGGTGAAATTTGTGATGATTTGTGTTTGTGTGTGTGTAATTGTACGCATGTGCCTATGTAGTGCGTTTCAAGCTGACTATTCATTTTTGTATAAACTTCGCGTTAGATCCAACTTATTCGGATTAGCTTCTTTAAAATCGTTGTAAAATTTACCAAATATTGCACTCGAGTGTAGATATAGGGAAAAGGAAACAACCTTTTCATTGTGGTGTATAAATCCGCTTCATAATAATGTTATGCTTCAATACACATAGTGTTTCCCAATTTGCGTAACCAAGCATAACTTATCTCTTTTGCATATAACAAAAAATTTATCATCGTGAGTGGAACGATTATCAGTTGTAAAATGTATTCTTTCGATATCATGCACAAAAGGCCAAGGTTTAATCGAAACATACACTTTAGCTTCACGGCTTTCTAGAATTATGAGGTAAAGAGAGAGAGAGAGAGAGTAAGAGAGCAGTGGAAAAGAATGGCAAATGAATTTGGTAATTTTTCTAATTAAAAAGCATATATGTTTACGTGCATATATTTCAATCCATTCCAAGCCGCATTATTTTAATTTTTAAACACAACGATTACTTATTTCATTTTGACATATTTGGCTAATCAGAACATGTACTAATTTAAATTTATTTCTCTTCCAATATTTTATATACATCTTCACCCTGTTCTGACGTGTCGACAGCTCGTTTCCGATGTCATTCTCGGAGCTCGTTCAATAGTTATGCAAATGTTAATACAAAAGGTATCAATAAAAAGCCACAAAAATAACTTTCCGAGTCAGCACTTTATAATCTTATAAATATTAAAAAAACTTGCGATTAACTAACTCTGGTTTACATTTGACGATGACATATGCCTACCTATACATTCACATAAGTCTATTTATAAATTTATAACTGAATTATTCTACGTTTAGATTCATGCAACTTAAGTTACACTAGTTTACAATGAATGTTTAGTGAAGTCTTTTAAACAGTCAATTTAACATCTAATCATTGCAAAGTTGGTGGCAACAATACTTTACATCAAGTTTGCGAGCTTGGTATAAGCCCAAATCCCATTGAATTTAACCAGTCATCGAACAACGTAGAAAAACTACTGTCACAAGTTCTGATGTTTTGTCTCTGGATCATCATCAGAGTATTACGGCAAACTGACAAGTGAGTATCAAAACGTAATTCATATATATATAAGAGAGTATATATATATATATATATATATATATATATATATATATATATATATATATATATATATATATATATATATATTCTTTATGATGTCCATGCCGTTTTAATTAACACAGTATTCTTATAAATAGGAAAACACAAATATATATATATATATATATATATATATATATATATATATATATATATATGGAAATCATTATTACATATTCGACACTTATCTCTTGTAGTCTCGTATACATTGAACTTGACTGGAAATGTTGGCTGCACAATTTCTATGCAGTCACGAACATTAACCTTCTGCAGCTTTTGCCACATATATGTAGGTAATACAATTAAACAATCATTGATTGCTCGGATGGTAGTAACAATTCTTTAAATCATGTTTGCAAGCTTAATATGAATACTAATCCTATAGTATCTAACCAGTCGTCGAACAACGTAGTTAAACTACCATCAGTCCTATGTACAGTCACAAGCTTGCAAATTTGATTTTTTACAGTCAATTGACCTATTATATTTAGACGAGTCATTTGGTTGTATAATTCATGTTAAGATTAAACCAACATATATCTAACATCTCTCTACATGCACCTAACTCTAACAAATTTTTGCATGTCAAGGAATACCTGATCATAGGCAAGCTTTCAAAATTTTCATTAAACTGTTAAATTACTTCCTCTAGACTGTGAACGTTTCAGTTATTGCATATATAGACTCATAACAATTTACAACCATGTTAATCGACCGATAGATTAATTCCGATTAGTTATATAAGTCGGTAGATGATGCTGGTTTACGAAGTTGTAACAAATTCTAGAGTAAGCTGAATTTGCTATCCACGAATAAAATCAAAACCATAAAATTATTCCTGAATCAAACAAACGTGGAACTAACAGAGGCATTTGAAATATGAATGTAAGAATATACGAAACAGAGAAAAGATAGTTCAGATATAATCTCATGTTAAATGAAGCCATTTTAATTAAACAAAGCAAATTATAAAAGTACACAAAATTGAAATTTTAATATCGAATATATCTGCTCTTCTATTAAATTTTTAGTCATTTATTCTAAATATTTAATTTCGTGGATTCCTGCGGTATTTTGTACTTGCCAATGGCAGTGCCTCATTGAATATTTGGTCTAGCGTTATTTTTACTTCTGATAATTTCATAATAATAATAATACTCGATTTTATATCGATTGAGTTTCTTATAAACCTGCTTAATTTATTGCGGTTACACAGAGATACGTTTGCAGTTTTCCAAATTTATCTGATGGCCAGATTCCAGTATGTGTCTAGCTAGGTCCGATTTTCGGATGTGACCATATTTCCAGTCAGTACATGATGAGTTCCCAATAAGAACAAAGCCGGTCTACTGGATGACTTGCCATTTCTACACTATACAATTCTTAGTTTATACTGACATATGCTGGTAATTAATGGGCAGTTGCTTATATCAAGACCGCAACCTTGATTATAATAATTGTTATCACCTCCCGCGCAACCAATGCTCGTTTAATTATATAAATGTTCATTTCAATACCACTTCCCCATGTAGTGTCGGGTCTGTATAATAATGACAGATTGGGGATGGTTAGTTGAAACTTTGGGTCTAAATGGATGCCGTATGAGCTCCACCTAAAGGAAAAATAGACTAACCAGGTTACATTAATTAGTATATAACTGAAAATAGTGTGTGGTGTAGTGTGCGGCAGGGTGGTTCACTGGTTGGAGCACCAGATTCCGAATCAGACATGCCCAGGTTCGAGCCCTGTGTGAGGCAAATTTTGCCAGTACATGATGAGTTCCCAATAAGGACGAAACCGGTCTAATGGATTAATTGCCTTTTCTACACTATAAAATTCTTAGTCTATACTGACACATGTAAGCAAATAATGGGTCAGGTGTTTATATCAAGATCGCACCCTTGTTATAATAAATATTGACATTGTGTTTTATGCTCTCTTTTAACCATAATTTGGTGCATCTTTTCTCTAAATGCGTCAAATTACAATCGTTGTACGGTATTTCATATACCCATGGAGTGTTCATAGGGTATATTCTAGCTTTTTGGTTGGCTGGTTTACTGCCCAAGTTATGTGTCTGTTTCAGCGTAGTTCGAATATTATATTTGGCTCATAATAATCTTACTTTTTCGACTCAATTCGATTTTGGTTTTACCGTGGCCCCACGGTAATCATGAGGCTTCATCTGCTTTAAATGTATCCCATCTTAGTCAAATTTTTATATTTCTCATATAACTGTTAGATACTGACTTTGGCGGAGAACAAATATATTTGCAGTTGTGCATTATGTATTGCGCAACCGAGCAACAAATTATTTCAATTATGACCAGAAGGATAAACGCAAGAGAGCATGAACGGAGGTATAATCTCTTGCAAATTCGTTTCTTGTTTACTGGTGACTCATCAGTAAGAGCAGGCATTGCGCTAATTACTCACTATATATTTGGGTGAGGAATGCGGGAAGATAGGACGGTACAGTCACCTATACGAAAGTGTAAACCTGCAGTAGTGAAGCTAACTTCATACAAAGTCTTCGGTAATGCGACTTCAAATCCAACTCACTATATATAATATATATATCGAGTTTGTAAATAGATAGATACTGTTCATGGCAGAGAACTAATATATATATGCAATTGCGTAAAAGGTGTTGCGTATCTAGTAAAATATTATTTCAAATTTGACAGGAAGAATAAAACAAAGACAGCAATGTCATAGATTTAAAATTGACTATTTTCGTATTTTACCAGTGATTTATATAAGACTGAATTAGGATAAGCGCATAGTTATTTCTGATTTTGATATCTTTTACTTATATCCCTCTATTACAACACAAATTCATATCAAGTAATGATATATGTCACATTGTTTCCTTCTTCAATGTGAAATTTAGATCACCTGTGTTATTGGTTAAATAAAAGAAATTTATCCTTTCGCTATCACCATGTTGCCAAATTATAACAGCTTAATAAAGTAATCTTAAAGAGAATTTTGGTTTAAGAGGTGTCCTTCCTAAGAGTGCTTTCACTTTATAATGCATATATATGGTAGCAACCACAACAGGCAATGGTTCCCAGATCGGCACACCTCACACTTGTTAATAATATTATTTTAAAAAGGTGCAGTTTGTACTCATTTTCTCTAAAAAGAGAAGCTGTGCAGTACCTACTGCTAAATTGTTGGATGTTAGAGAAATGAAAATGTTTTGAATTCCAATGAAGCTTGGATCTTTTAGATCAATTTCTGGACATTATGACTAGCCCCGAATTTACAATTAATATTAAGCATGACAATCGAAATCCATAACGCAACTACGAGAGATATTTAGTTAATTGGATTTTCATCTCTTGAACATGAGCTTACCTACAGAATAAAGTTTTAGTACTTGTGTCTGTGGAGATTTACAATCAGCTCTATGCGTCTTGCCTATAAAGTGCTAAACTCGATAAAGTTATGTGGATAGGCAGTGCAACGATACATTGGAGTTTACGAAATTGATGCCTTATTTCTGCATGTAAAATAACACTAGGTTACTAAACTCTCTTGAAGTATATCAAAGGTCGTTTAGTACTTATTCGGTATTTGTCAGTGGACAGAATTTCTACTCTATTTTGAAAATATTAAATCAGATTACCTTCCGTGAGTCGTAGGTAGTTTAATGTTATAAAAGATAATATAGCAAGTCAAAACTGATTTACCGTTGACAAGTTTTATCGAAGACATGTTCATGGACTTTTAAAATGTAATTGCGTTGTAACTTCGTTAATATAACAATTAATTTGGTTTTTTTAAAGGAAACGTGTTAGTTAACTTTCCCAGTCGACAAACCTGCATCAAAACCCGATAAAAATTCACAGTCAATTTAATTTAAGAAATCCTTTATTTATCATTACAAAAATAAAAAAAATATTTGACCGATAATGCCCCATAGCCTTCGGTTTTAATTAAAAACATTCATTTTGATATGGCAGGTGCAATCCAACCTTTAGTGCACAACTTAGAGACGCAACGCGTTTTCGCAAACTGCTTTATATTGAAACGGGCAGACGGCTGGCTAATATGAATACAATTGAGCTTCCTTGTTTTCAATTTCTATCTCTCTCTCTCTCTCTCTCTCTCTGCTTTATTATTCAGTAGAACCAAACACACCGCATTGCTTATTATACTAGTGACAAAATTGACTTAAAGTTTCGCTGAAATTATCTGGCAGGATAGACTCCTATTAGTAAAAGTATACCAAACAATAGCGTCGTTGTATATACTTGACATATGCTTTTAAAGTTGTGTAAGGAATGAATTTTATAGTTCTTCAGATATATTTAGAGCTTTATGTAACAACAAATGCAACAAACTTTATAATTAATGATGCACTACATATAATAAAATTCTTGAGAATTTTCTAGCAATTCTGGCATGAATCCAACATAGACTTTTTGGTTCATAGCGGGGTTCTTATCCAAATGAGCTGAAGTACCATCCATGTATGTATTAAAGCTATAGCGAAGATATTGCTTGTTAATTATGAAAATCTTGATGAAACCACACCAATGCCAACGTTGTAATTGTCAGCAAATCTTAATTTAATGAAAACTGTTAAGCGCAGAATCGATTTGATCTTAAAATGAAAGATTACACTATAAACTATAATATGTGCAAGCAAATAATTTTCAAAACAATCACAGATACAATTCATAACAACAATGATCTACGCTCAGAAAGACCGACAAAAGACAGTTCTTTGTAGAAAGACACAAAAGATAGAAGACTCTAGATATTGTTGGTGCGCAACCTAGTAATAAATATGAGAAATTAGGACAAGGTGGACAAACCGAATTTAATGTACCCATACTTTTCGTCCATACTGTTGACAAATCAGCAGGAGTCGGTACAGCGCTCTATACCCACTATA